>PVJA010025067.1:0-31173 GCA_004027025.1 Myocastor coypus
TAAAAACTCATCTTGACAACTGAAAAAGCTTTCCACTGAAATATTTATAAAAAGCAAAGTGTAAATAAAAGAAAAACTGTTCAAAAAAGAAAGAAAAAAGATACAAAGAAAGGTTTTAATCATTCAAAAATAAAATTATCATCACACAAAAAATAGATTTTGAATGTGCTGATTGATTTATTTAATCATTGCATTGTGAAGCAATGAATAAATTTTTAAGTAGCTTTGAATATTAAAATTAAAGTGCATACTAATATTTAAAATAAGATAACTTAAACGCTCAATCTTATGAATAAGAATATTAATTTTTCTTTCATCATGTGATATATTTTTGTACCCATGCACAAAGATCTGGTAAATGTTCCTGTGATGACAACAATTTTTCATTTTACCCTAAAGAATGTTTAACATTTTACAAAAATTACTTACTTGGATATGTCAAGAAAGAAGCTTATATTTGGATTAATAAGAATGATAAGCATATATTCAAAAATGCCTGTTAAAATGGTGAGAACATGAATCCTTTATTACTGTTGTAAATGATTAATGGAAAACTTCAGTGTAGTTAAGTTTATTATCCCAGTACATCCAGGATTTTTAATTTTATACGAACTATACTGCAGATAATGAATGTTTGAGTTAAACAAGAGAAATTATAAGATTTCAGTTGATCAGGTTATAAATTCTAACATTTCTTCTTTATAAGGAAATATACATATAACAAAAATAAAGTTTTGTAGTAGAAATTACATTAAAACTTATTTTATGGAGCTTGGAATAAAGTATTTCAATTCTTAAAAGTAAACAACCTCCAACTCAGAATTATGTGCCCTAAAAAATTATCTTTCATAATCAGTGAAGAAATAACATCCTTCTATGACAAAGAACAGCGAAAGTAATTCATGACCACTATATCAGCTCTTGAAAATGTTTCAAAGGATATTTTAGAAAGAGATGATGAAAACAATAATGCCAAGAGCCCTAAGAGAAAGAACCCATCTGGCAAGCTGAGCAATTAAACAGAGGGGAAAGACAAGGAACCAGAGCAGGGAAATACTGACAAATACAAGTCAATAATTATTTGTTATAATCAAACTCTATTTGGTCTTACTTCACTAATTAAAAATAACAGCCTGGTAGAATGAATTGAAAACAAGATCCAAAATAAAATAAAATAAACAGCCAATAGGGGCCAGCCAAATAGCAGAGCAGACTAAAGCACCTGCTTAGGTAGAGCATCCGCGAAGTTCTATCCCAGGTGTACCATGCCGCCCTGGCCCTACCCCAGGGTGTGCTGACACAGTGATTCATACTGGGTGTGGTGGTGAGCACCTGGGATCCCAGGGCTTAGGAGACTGAACACAGCAGATTGCTATGAGTCCTATCTATGTAGTGAGACCCTGTAGATCCTGTACTAAATACATAAAAGAATAAAGAAAAATAAGAAAGACCCAACAATGGGCTACATACAAGAAACACATTTACCTGAAAAATAAATATACAGACTGAAATCCAAATGATAGAATGCCATATTTCATGTGACTTGGGCAGACAGAAGCAAGAATAGCTACTATATTTGCAGACAGTGGGAACTTTTAGCCACAATTGGCCATAACAGACAAAAAAGGCCACTATATATTTGTCAAGAGAAAACTCCAAGAGGAAGAGATAAAAGTCATAGATATATATGCACCAAATACAAGTGCATTCATCTACACATAATAAATATTTATAGACGTGAAAAAAAAAAACAAATAAGTACTAACACAGTGGTATTGGGAGACCTCAATATCCCAACATCACAAAAAGTCAGATCAACAAGATGAAAAACTATTAAAAAAATCAGAACTGAACCAAACTTGTACACAAATGGTGTTAGTAGATAGCTACATTGTGCCCAAGGCTACAACATGGAGATACACATTCTTCTCTGCTGTACATGGGACATTCTGCAGAATAGATCACCTACCAGCTCATAGAAAATGTTTTAGGCAAATCCAGAAGAGTTGAAGTTATTCTATGCATATATCATACTATCATCAGAAAAATATTGGCATTAAAACAAGTGAACTATAATTCAGTAACAAAAGATGATAAAAATAACACAGAGAAGGCATTATGAATTTATAAAAAAATTTACAATGAACATGTAAAAATAATGAGCGATTGCAACATTGTGCTTAGAGTAACTAAAAGAATAGCAAAGCATTAATTGTACAATTTAATAGGATGATTCTAATTCCAAGAACAGTATATTTTGACCCCCCACAAAAAGAAAATTTCCACACCACAAGGACCAACACGTGAAAGAAAAACTTACATGTAAATTATGAACAAAGGTTTTAGTCAGTTGAAATTTCAAGGTACACCACAAAATTTGAAAAATGTAAAGATAACAAAGATTCATTAGCTGAAAATTGATTTCATAGAGATTTTAAACTAAGCACTCTATCAGTGGAGTAAGTGCTTGCCTGGCAAGCCCAAGAGCCTGAGTTCAATCCTCAGTCCTGCAAAAAAAATAAATAAATAAATAAAAATAAAAATAAATAAATAAATAAATAGAAAAAATAAACTAAGCACTCTGCTCTTCAAAATCCTGTGCAAGACTGAGAAGTTTATGAATTGTTTTGATCAGAGTCAAATTAATTTTGCCATTTTTTATGTAAATGCTCTTCAGCAGGTTGCTAACTGGTACCTCCAGTGGTGAGTTCTCCAACCAGGTAACTAACTGACAGACTTGTCTGTGATGGCTGAAAACCTACTTGGGGAGCCTCGTTCTGTGCGACCTCATAGGCCGTGCAAAACTAAATCCGGGTTCCTACTGGTGCTACTTGTGTGCCTTGTGTATTGACAGAGGCTGGTGAGCCCCACAGCAGTGACAGGAGAAAATGTCATATAAATAAATTTCATGAGGTGTATAAGGGCTATGCATTGCTGAAATGATTCTGATACCAGCCCGTGAACGGAATAATGTCGTGTCTTCTGTGGACTTCTATATCATGAATCATTACCCATTTCACAAAGAATATACTATAAGTATATTGCTAAAAGTATGGACAGCTAAAATTTTTCCTTAACCATCTTTATTTATATATATAAAATTGACATTTAACTAATCTTTAGCAAAACTAAAGGTCAAAATGATGAACAATGTGTTTGTTTCTTTTTTTCTTTTTCTTTTCTTTTTTCCGTGCAGGGTCTCACCACACAGCTCAGATTGGTAGTTATCCTCCCAATGTCTGCCTCCCTAGTTCTGGAATTACAGGCATGCGCCACTGTGCCCGGACTCCATCACTGGCTCCACGTGCCCAAGGGCAAGGCCGGCACGGTATGCAGTGCCAGGGACCAAACCCTGGCCCCTACATTTACCTAAGCAAGTGTTTAGTCAGCTGAGCTATACCACCAGCCCTTTTCTACCCTTTTTTGCACAATCTGGAATTTAATGCTTTAATTCTTAAGAATAGAGTAGCAATGCTCATAGTATGAAAATTTGATTTTTTTAAAGCCCCCAAAAATGTAGTGGAAAAAGAAGAAACTGCATCAGCAAATTTTCTGTTTTGTATTTTCAGCTCTCCATCATAGATGTGTATTTTTATAGAGAGCGTTTAAAATTTACTTGGCAAGTTGTGGTAGTGCCAAAGCTCCTAGAATCTGTAAAACCATATTACTATGATTAGACTTCATCAAGAACTGCTTAGTCTCATGCAGCAGCATGCTTGTAGCCAAAGGAGAAAGAACAAAGAAAACTGAGTGAAAAAAAAATCTGCTGAGGAACAGATTTACAGCAATTATATAATACTACTTCTGGTTTCTATCTCTGCTTGCTGCCTTTCCTAAGCACTTAATCAGAGACTATGATAAGGACTCACATATATTTTGACATTTAAATTTCACCGTTACCTTGGGGATAGATATAATATGCCTATCTCACAAATTAGGACACCAAAGCTAAGATGCTTTACAAATTTAGTCCAAGGTGACACAGCTAGCAGAGGTGATTTGAAGAATTGGAATTGAGGTCTATTTGATTGTAAAGGCACTGTCATCAATCACTGCTACATTTACTATCACAGTGCATGTATTCTCATTCTTAGGCCAGCTGTATTTTAACTGTTGCAATTGTAGCTGTACATTTCTATCTAGATTTTAAGACGCTTAAAGGATTTATTTTTTATAACCTATACAAAATGTGTACATAGGTACTCCAAGAGGAATTTACGTTTAATTTACTTGTAAAACTTTTAGTCTTTTTAATTAATTGACAGTTTATAATGTCAAAAGTTGAGATCTTGAAAAGAAATTACTGTCCTTTAAAGGCAACAGTCCCATTATTATAAAATCACATTAATTAATATTTAGTAATATTTAGTAATTATTGTTATAAAGTCACTGCTAATAACATTTCCTTTCACCTTTGATATCATTTCATTTTCTGTTGACATTTTTGTCTTCCTTCATAACAGTACAATGAAGATAATACAGAGTCCCCATGCACTGATATTATTTTTCCTTAAAAATAGTCACAATTTAATGCACACTTCTAGGTACACAAGTAAATTACTATAATTTGAGCACATGCAACTCTATAAAAAGAAGAGAAAACGTCTAGTTTTTTTAATACCTTGTACTCCTTCTATTCTCTTTGCCACTTCAGAGTATTTGAAAAACTTGAAGCACTTATTACACCTGTAGTTTTAATTGTTGAATTATACTATGTTCACTGTAAGTTTCTATGGCATTCTGTGTAGATTGGTAGAACTTAAAAGTTCTTGCTCTTGTAATGATATCATAGTAGGCTAGCAATCTCTGCTGAAAGAGGCTTTATTTGTACATAATTGCTACTTGCTCTATGCTAATACTCATAGATGAAAAACTTCAATAATTATGAAGACAAACATAAGATAATATTAATTATCCCACTAATATTTTAATATGGAAAGGATAAAGACACACAAAGCTATTTTTCATGGTGAATATATCATGAATTTTGAAGACATGAATAGGTTACAAACTATGTGCCAGTCAAATCCCTTGGAAATGCAGAAAGTAATAACAGGAGATAAGTTAGGGTTTGTATATAGGTGTCCTACAAGGCCTCGTGTGCCCAGTCAGACTTCCAGGCGGTGACTGGTCCATGAGGGAATGATACTCAGTGGAGTCTTCCCCTGATGGGGGTTCACAGCTAAGTATAAGGGTGAGAGACACATTCAGCTCAGGAGAGGCTAGGTGGTGGTCACTGTCGGTGTGGCTGAAACCCAACCTTCTCCTCTTTGATTCCTTCCTTCTCTATTTACTTCCAGGAAGCCATGCTACCTGTCTCAGAGCCAGCCAACATAAAACCTAGTCCTTTAAGTTGAACATATTAAGGGCCAGCCAAATAGTTCAGCAGATTAAATCCCCTGCAAGCAGGCATCGGTGTCAGAGATTTGATCCCAGGGCCTGTTGTGCTGGCCCTGCCCCCCGGGGTGTGCTGAGAGGGCAACTGAGACCGGGAGTGGTGGTGCATGCCTGTAATCCAAGTTCTTGGGAGGATGTAAATAGGCGGATCACTAGAAATCCAATCTAGTAATGAGACTCTGAACATACTGTAGACGCTTCCCTAAAATACAAAAAAGGAAAAAAAAGGGGATATATTGTGTAATGGGGGGTGCTAGCAAATAGAGAAGTGATTAAGATAAAGGACAGTGGATAGTAAGGTCAGGGAGATTGTTCAGTAGAATAAGCACTAGACTGGCAAGCATAGGCTCCTGAGTGCAACCCCTGGTACCACAAAAAAAAAAAAAAAAAAAAAAAAATCTCATTTGAAAAAGAATAGTAGACTTAGAGGTAGAGGTTAGTAAACAATATTATGATATGTCATGTCAATTTAAAATATGAGCAAACAGTAAAATGTACTAATATTGTGAACAAATATGTTATATCTATGTTCATGTGCACACATATTTTTCTAGATATATAATTTATGTACCTTCATGTGTTAAAAGTTCTATTTATTATTATTATTACTATTTTATTATTTTTATGGCCAACTCAGCCTGTCCTGGAAGCAGGGTTCAATTGGCAGGTGGTGTTAGGTATTGAACCAGGGTCTCTGCAGTTGTCTAAGCTTGCCTAAGCATACATTTTAGGCCACTGAGCTGGGTACTAGCAAATAGGGAAGTGTTTAAGATAAAGTTGAAAGGCAAGAGGTATGTATATATGTTGACACATGAACTTTGACAAGTGGTTTTGCTGTATGATTAGTAAATGAGAAGCAACATGATTAGAAAATTGGTGACAAGAAGTTCTGGGAGATAAATTCCTATACAGACCACTGAATAGGCAAATGATAAAAGTTTTTTGTATTCTATGTGAACATTCACTAAAATGTGATTGCAAAAGCAGTATATGCTGATAGCAAAGCATGGCTGTCTGCCCCAAATTCCCATTTAAGCATAAAAACATGATTCTGCTATAATGTCCCAATAAATTTTATATTATAATTAATTATACACATTTTCTATAAAAACAGAAAATACATAAAAATGATAAAAGACTACAATCTCTACTTCAACAGTAAATTTAATTATGGGCCATGGAAGTAATAACCAAAAGCCACCACAACATGTCTCCTGCACTCCACGTGATTCCTTACCTATATTATAGTAACAGCAGAATTTCTGTTGTAAACATTTTCAGATACTTAGAAGACAAAGTAATTCTCTCTTGTACCAGTTTAGGAAGCTGCTGCTACCTGCATGGCACGGTAAGTCAGTCTTCAACATTCTATCAGGAAGCAACTTCAAGGTAGCAGGTAACATGACAACGTAAGAAAATTCCATAATTTCCTGCATCTTACCATTCATCATTTGCCATGAAATGGGTATTGGATCTGCTCAAGAAACTCACTTCATAGCAAATCACAAATGGCATGGCACCAAATAATCCACATACATTGCATTAAGGGAAGGCAAGTACTTATGCTGAAATTTCCAGTCAAGTAAAGCAATGCTCTCCATCTTTTGAAATGAAAGGACTGCAATATACTCAATGTATAAAAAATAGTTGATCATTCTTGGAAGCATTACTATATTGCAAATTTACAGTTGGTCCCTGCTTATGGCCAACCAGCTTTGCAATAGCTACATCAACAAACTTGACTGGAAGTCCATGTTGCGGAGACCATGCATAGCCACCATGCTTGCTACCATGGAAAGTTGCCTATGAGTTCTTTCTACAATGAGTGATAGAGCTGAGAGATAAAAGTATTGAACTGTATGCAATAAAACAGCCATTGCAACCACTTTTTTGTTAGCATATACTGCTTTTGGAATCACATTTTAGTGAATATTCACACAGAATAAAAAAAAATAAAAGACTTTTATCATCTGTCTATTGAGTGGTCTATAAGGAATTTGTCTCCCAGAACTCCTTGTCACCAATTTTCTAATCATGTTGCTTCTCATTTGCTGATCATACAGCAAAACTGCTTATCAAAGCTCATTTGTCAACATATGTTCATATCTCTTTCCCTTTTCCCTTTACCTAAAGTAACATCAGATGTTGTCTTAGTTACTTTTTACTCATTGCTGGAACAAATACCCAACACTTGAAATGAAGGAAGGAAAGGTTTATGGACTGGAGGTTTCAGTCCATATTCGGCCAGCCCAAGGCTGAGTGGAGCAGGGTGGAGACCATGCAGTTCATTGCTGTGGAACAGCAGCAAAATGGTGACAGTGGCAGCCAACCAAACACAGCAGCAGAGCAATAGCTCTATTCTGCCTCTCTGTCTCTTTATATTCCTATCAGGCTCTCTGCCTTAGGATATCCGCCCTAGACCACACCCATAGTCCAAGTCCTACTCAGACCTATAATCCCATCGGTATTAAAATACATAATCCCAGGAATCATGGATCAAGTCTCAATCTATAGAAATCCCCTCCCAATGACTACTAGAGGCTTTGGGGGGACAACTAGACATAAACCATAACAGACGTATTGTTCAAATATCTCTGCTGTAGGATTTTTCTTTATCTAGAGATGGGAAGAAGATAGAGTGCCAAAATGGTTCGTTCTTTGGAATTTACACAATGTTTATAATCATAAATAAGGCACAGGGAAGGTAACTACTTGATTATATTGATAGAAAGGGGAATCCTCAAGAGGCCAGTTTTCAGGCATCCTAAGGCCTAAAGCTCCACATGCAACATGTCTCACCTGTGGCATAGTGCAGTGGACACATTCCAGTTTAGTTCATGATAGAAACCTCAGTTTTAATGACATATGAATGGCTTCTTGTTAAGTGTTCAAACTGGGTACTAAAACAGTAGTAATCTGAGAACTCTTTCTCAAAATATGAAGTTATCTGGAGGAAGCGCTACAATTTTGCTGTGAAATCGTATGTTTCTGTCATGACTTCATATTGAGATACAAACAGTCTGTCTACCCTGAGACAACAAACATTTAATTTGCTATTTTTTGGCCAAACTGCCAAAATAGCTTGCAGAGCAACATGGACCTGTGTCAGACACTGCACTTCTGAGCTCCATTTGAAGTAAGTCTTTTTTATTACAAAAATCATTTAGAAACTGGGTTAGAGTAGGAAAACCAAGTGAGGAATATGCTGCTTCCAAAATCCAAAGTGGTGGGGAGGGGAGATAGCCCCACCAAGTACAGGGTCCTAAGTTCAATTGTTGGTACCAGCAAAAAAAAAAAAAAAAAAAAAAAAAGCAAGAAACAATATCCAAAGTGATTCATACTCTATTGTACCTATTTTTGGTGGCCAAGAGATATCAAGAATAACTAATCCTTCACCTAAAAAGTGATACCTTTATATTCCCCACATTAATGATGCTGTAAAAATTTCACTAAGAAAAGAGTTCTGTGAATTTGTCACATTTCTTAACTGCCTAACTCACAACTATGTGGCCAAGAAACTTACATAAATTTGTTCCAATTATTCAGTCAAATTACTATGACATCAAAATAATGGGTAGTAGTTGTTCTTATCAAAGGCAAAGCTGTTCAAGGTTCTGAGGCTTAATAGCACTTGGTTTATTCTGAATGTAGCAACTTTACAGTTTTAATTCTTGAAGACTGAATTATAACTTAGGTCAGGAAAGAAGATTCTGAACTGGGACAGTATAATTGTATCTGTAACATTCCAGCTGAGTGTAACTAACTCCTTTTGGTCTTATGAGATAGGGCTTATGAAAAAATTAAGTGCCATATCAATAACTGCACTTCAGGTGACTACGAATTTGTTAACTCACTCCAGCAATAAAGCTATTTTTGAAACAGAAGCTGGAGTGCCACGTGGCTCATTTTGTAACAATCACTTGTCATCCTCCAAATCCATTTGTTCTCTTACGAAGCCAAAAAGGTGAGTTGAGTTGGACCCACTAGCAATCAGCATCTTCCTGTTGCTTAAGCTGCCTTGTTGGCTCCAGGATCAGAGCATTGTTTGTACTTTGCCACACGTCAAGGAACATTCTGGTAGTTTTCACTTGGCTATTCAAAAAGAAATATTTTCAAATCACTAGAAAAACATAACCCTACACAATGTGTGCATATCTGTGTGTGTGTAACAAGTATAACTCAGTAATATATAAATATATTAACTGAAAGTACATGATACATATTACTGTAATGATGAAAGCTATTTTCTATCAGAAAACAAGAGAGAAAATCTTTGTTAAAACAACATGAAAATTGTTTGACGAAGCAAAAAGAATGAACAGCAAAATAATTAGTAGTGTGGGCTCCTAAGTATCTCCTCAAAATATACCACTTAAAAATGAGAAAAGAAGAGAGAAATTCTAAGAGAAGCCATATCTAACTTGAATATTTTGTATTTAAAACATTTGGGCAAAGTTGCTACGTACAGAATAAACCAAGCACTATTGAGCCGCAATAGGAAGAAAAACAATGATGAAATGTGCCAAATATTTGAATATATACTTTGTGGAAATCATACTGATAAATGATCATGAGATAATTCTCAAAATCTAATGGCCATGTTAATGCAAATTCTACAATATTCAATCACTTATTTTCATTGATTAAAGAAAAAGACCAAGACTTTTTTTATCTGTTGGGAAAGATACAAAGAAACTATCCCTCTCAACTTTTGCTAATAAATTTATAAAACAGTAAAGACACTGTTGAACATACCTTGACATTTTCTTCTAATGCTAAATGTAAATTTATGATATACCTAGATTTATTCTTTGAGTTATTTGAACAAAGTATATGGAAACAGATAAAAAGAAGATTTGGGCAAGTACATAATAGTTTTGTTCTAAATGACATGATGTTTAACTTGAATGTCTTTAAAGCATGAATACATAAATATTATATTGTGGAGCTCTATTTGGAAATAAATTACACTATGATAAAATTCATAGGATTGTGCTAGTCACTTTTCTTTCCTTGCTCAGACAAAAATACCCAAACCCCAGGATTAAGGAAGAAAAGGTTTACTTACGTCACAGTTTGTGGAGGTTTGAGTCCATAACTAGGTGGTTTCAAGGAAGATTAGATGGTGAGGGGCAATAGTTCAAGGTAGCAGACGTCATCAAATGCAACAGGAGCAGAAGGGAGGAGAACAGCCTCTTTTCCTTTCTTGTGATGCAGTTTATCTCCACCCAGGGAAAATGCAGCACTTCCATCATCTCCCTGGCCTCCTGTTGTGCAGAACAGGGGTACGGGTTATTTACAGAGTGAGGCTCCTGGCCCCCAGCTGAATCACTTAGTCAAACTTCCAAACTTGGGGTTTTAAGGAGACACACAATGAACTGACCATTACAACATCCTGGAACTTAAATAGCTATCCAAGTGCAACTACTTTGCACTCTAGGAAGTAGAACCGCTAAGTTAGTTAAGCTTCTAAACTTCTCCAGCTGACACACTCTATCAGTCATTACAATCCACCCCTTGGCCACTTGTGAACAAAACACATTTCTTTAAACTGACTTCCAGATCAAAAACATAGCTTATTCTTATTTCACAACTAGAACATTATAACACATGATTAACAATCCTTAAGAACTAGTATTTACTCCATAGCCATTTACTCTTGACCTCCAAAGATTCCAAAGACTCAAGTACATCCCTTTATGCAAAAGGAATTTAGTCCATGCAAGTTAACAAAATTCCTAACAGCTTCAGCTGCAAAGTACAAGTTGCAAGTCCCTAGTCTCCTCCAAAGTATAAGACAAACTCCTAGCTACAAGTCCCCCCATGCAAATCAAAAATAAAACATTTCCACCTTTCAATGGCATAAGATAAACTTTTTGATTCCAAAAGTTACAATCAGGGTATACAAGAGTGGGACCAAAGCAAGTGCAAAATTTAGAAAGGCAACATTTAAGTCCTTCTTTTCCATGTGTACCATCTGTGGCAAACTGTAAGCTCCAGTGGTTTGTGCAGTTCCAACTTTATGGCACTTCTGGTGATAGTAGCTTACATGGTTTCTCTCTAGCGCTGGCTGTGTTCCCTTCTTGTGGGTTTCCTTAGATGATCAATGTTCCTGGGTTTTCCAAACTTCTCAAAGAACCAATGTACCTTTGTTATCACACTTGCAGATACAAATGCTGAGACCCCAGGGGTATACTGCCTGGCTCCTAAGGCCTTCTAAATCAGGATGGAGGGCTGGAGAGATAGCTCAGTATAACAAGTGCTTGCCTACAAGGAGAGGGTCCTGAGATCAATCCCTGGTACCACACACACACACACACACACACACACACACACACACAAATTGAGGAGGAAACATGTTTAACCCCACAACTCAAATTCTGCATACACCTGGAAACAGCACTAAATAAATGCTGCCAATGTCTACTTCTAGCTGGAGCAGTAGCTAGGCTTTCCTCTCTCCTGGATGTAGGGGTCAAGTGCCTATATCCCTGGGCTCTCTGAATCCAACTACGCTGAACAAATTTTCTACGCTGTTGCCATTCTGAAATGTGTGGTCACCACCACCATTCTGGAAATGATGTGCTGCAACTTCTGTTCAGAGCAAAGTCTTTCACCTTTCCAGCTTTGAGGATGCAAAAAGCGAAGACTTGCTATTTTGTGTTATGCATTCAGGCCAACTTTTGTATTCTCCAGTTCCTTCTGAGAAATGGAGATCTCCGCAGCTCTATCTTCATAACGTACAATTTTTAAGAGCCTCCGTTCTGGACAAACTTACATTTTAAATCATCTTTCTAGGGCCAGCCAAATAGCCCAGTGGATTAAAGCACCTGCAAGTAGGCACAGGGCCTTGGGGTTCGACCCTGTGCCTGCCGTGCTGGCCCTGCTCCTGGGGCACACTGAGATGGCAATTGATCCTGGGCATGGTGGTGTGTGCCTGTAATCCCAGCACTTGGGAAGCTGTAAACAAGCGGATCACTATAAGTCTGATATAGTAGTAAGACGCTGAATGGCCTGTAGACCTTTCCCTAAAATTAAAAAGAAAATAAATCATCTAGTCTTTCTGCTCTTGATTCTCAACATAAGTCTGGTTAAAAGCCTCAAACAATACCATGTCACAGACACAACATTAGTCTTGAAATTTCTTCTGTCAGATTAACTAGTCCACTGTCCTCAATCTCAGTGCCAGGGAAAATCTCTGAACACAAGCAAAAATTCAGACAAACTTTCTGACAAGCTACAATATACATCAGCAACCAATGTGGTGCTTCTTTATAACAGAAATCTTCTGAGTCTGTTCTTTACTGGTTTTCAGATCTTTTGAGCTATGATCAGAATCTTTCATGCAGAACAGCCTAAAATATTCTGGCTCTTATCTTTAAAGGCACATTTCCAAACTTCCAAACTCTTCCCACAAGCTATTTCCAAAGGATCTTGAACTACATATTCAGGGATATTCACAACTATGATTCGCAATTCCCTGGTGCCAAATCCTTTCTTGTTTATTTTTCTCTCATTATTGAGACAAAATATTCAACACCCCAAATTAAGGTTTAAAAGGTTCACTTATCTCACAGTTTGTGGATGTTTTAGTTCATGATGAGCTGGCTTAAAGGCAGGGTGGCATGGCACATGGGCAACTGTTAGAGGTGGCAGAAGGCAGCACAAGCAAAGGGGAGGTGCTTTCTCCCCTGATATTTTATTTTATTTTATTTTATTTTTTGGTCTTTTTGAGACAGGGTCTCGCTATGCAGTTGAGGTTGGCCTTGAGCTCACTTTTGTAGCCCAGGCTAGTCTCGAACTTGCACCAATCCTCCTGCCTCAGCCTCCCGAGTGCTGGGATTACAGGTGTGCGCCACCACGCCGGGCTCCCCTGATATTTTAAATAGGCTCCAAAGAAATGAAAACAAAAGACGGTATCAACATATAGACAGATTGAAATACTGTATTAAAACATTTATAGCAATACAATTAGGACATTTTAGATGAGATGTTATATACACAAACTGGGGAAATTATGACATCTCTTCTTTTGTCTCTTCAAGTAAGTAGAATTACCAAATGAGTTTCTTGCTCTCCTATAAATAATTGCATAACTTGGCAATAGATATAAGATACAAACCCTTAAACAACTATATTTAAACTCTGTGAATAAAGACATCTTCGTTGTTTGGCAATAGAATCTTGTCTTGCAGAGTTGTGTGTACACACATATAAATGAATAGGCCAGAGAGAGTAAAAATGAAAGTAAAATCTAATAAAATGTTGTCAATTTTCTTCTCCTTTTTCTTTTTTAATTTTAAGCCTAAAGCCTGGCCAGCAGTAGAGAAAACATATAGAACTTGCTATGGTATTTAGGTTTTAGATTATTAATTATATAAATGTCATGTATAAAACTACTCAGTGGTTATATGACATTTCTGTCTTAAATCATACGACACACTATGAGATGAAAACTTCTGCTTCTTTTTGCTCTCTACTTTAATGCAGCTTCTAAAACAAATCATATCATTTGTTCCATGGGGGGGAAAACACAATTCATCACAGAAAAGTGTCTTCCTCTTTCCACTAGACATACAAACACATTTATAGTTTAATTGTTATTTTTTATTGTTATTCCTTATCTTACAATGGGAGACATAGTCCCTTCTTTTCTCTACTTGTCTCTATTCTCTGTTCTTGCTCATTCACACACGTAGTTCCCTCTGCATCATAAATCTTTTTAACCTTTTGATAATCCCCATCAGTATGTACTTTATGATGTAATTTCACTTCTACATAAACACAAATTTTCAACTAGAATCCACCTCTAGTGTGATTTCACTTGTTTTTAAGGTTCAAAATTATAGAATGAAAGATATTGGAAATTAAAAAAGGGCTTGCCAGCTCAGTGGACTACATGACTGCTTAGGCAAGTGCAGGGACTGGGCTTCAATCCCTAATAACACATGACAACATCAGCCCTCTCCCCAAGTACCCTGAGCTGTCCACCAAGCCCAGGCATGGTGGCACATGCCTGTAATACAAATGTTTAGGAGGCTGAAAACAGGAGGATTACTGTGAGTCCAAGCTGCATCATGAGACCCTGTACTATATTCATAAATAATATATATATGAGAAAAATAGCATAAGAACTACTAATTTAAATGTTTCAGAACACATGAAAGAATCTGAAATATACAAGCAATGACATAAAGATATGAATATGAAAATTACAGAACATATTCAAATTAGCATAATCCACAAACAAAAAAACAAACTTTGAAGTGTTTATTCATCCTTAACTGCCTGCACCATGCAACTTCGATTTAATTTTCTCTTTATTTTTTATTTTCATTTTTGTACATTTGATAGAGGGTCTCACTACACAGCTCAGATTTGTGGTGATCCTCTTGTTTTGGCCTCTCCAGTGCTGAGGGTACAGGCGTGTGTAACCATGCTGGGTCTGAGCTCAGCATGCGTGCGTGTGTAGGGGGTGCCCTGTGTAGCATTCAGGACCAGGGACTGAACCCTGGTCCCTGTGCTTTCTAAAGCAGGTGCTTAATCTGCTGAGCTATCTCACCAGCCCTAATTTATTCTTTTTAAAAACACCCATCATGTTTCTAAATGTACATGTGAAAAATCAACAAACTTCACATTGCCAAATCTAGGATTTTGTGTTAATCTTCGTGTCCTGGGGAATGTAACACTTTTGATCCCTCCAAGTTCTTCAGCTCATCTTCCTCTCAGATATTTTTATTTCCTCTTCAGAAGTCTTTGTTATCTTTCATATCATACTAACAGTCCCTTAAAAAAGGTCACTCTTCCATTGGTCATGCCATTCTGGAGCATCACAGGACTCAAAATGCCGTTAGTATAATTTTCTTTATATTTGCTCTTGTCACTAATATAAGTATGAAAAGATAAGATACGTTATTGAAAGAATAATGATATTTATTTGGAAAAGCAGAGCATCATGCTTTTACAAACTATGAACTCACACCAAGTACTTGAAGGAAAGCGAAGATTCTAGAGATAAAATACTAAAAAGATTTATATAGATAATTTGAAATAATCATCTTTGAGCATTCATTAATAAAAATAATGATGTTTAAGATGGTTGAATAATTTGTACACTATATCTTTTAGATTTATATGTTGCTGTATTGAAATTACTGCAGGATTTTATTTCTACCAGAGTATTTTGTTGTAAGGTCAACTAATCATACATGAGAGTTCTTAATATACTGTTGAACTTTTGTCTATAAAGTTTTCATACAACCCATTTTTTTGATTCTAACAACTTTCACATATCCTTAACCCTTTAAATTAATTCCATCTGCCAAGAGTTCCTTATAGGGCAGCTTAAAAAGCTGGTGAGGCATAAGAGAAAAAAAAATCCTTCTATATTTGTTTGGGAATATAATCTAGTACAAGCTTTAATCAGTATGGAAACTCATAAAACTAAAACGAAACTTACTGTTCCTTTTTTTTTTTTTTTTTGTATCTTTGAAAATAGTTAAAGATATTATGTTATAGCAATACACGCTTATATATGCTTAAGGTAGTACAGTTCATAATAGTTAACTCTTGAAGTGACCTATACGCCTATCAACCCAATAATAGATTAAAATTGTGGTACTGAATTCAGTACATTTCTTTCATAAATAAGGATTAGCTTGAGTCCTTCACAAGAAAAGAGAAATATCTTGAGATCATAATACTAAGGAACACACATCTGAGACACAACCTAACAGTCACATGGTTTCTTTTACATAAGGAACCCCAACTATACAAAGCAAGATAAAAGTTATGTAATAAGAAAATGGGAACCTTTGCAAAACATGACAAGCAAGAGATGAACGGGTGAGGACAGAGAAGACAGTAAGAAGGAAAGAAAACATTAATTAAGATATGCACATGAGCCAGTTCCCTGCAAGGGACACAAGCACTATGTACTGCCAATATGTATTAATAAGAAAGAATGAAAACTGAAAAAAAGACAAAATTTGGTAATACCAGAATTGGCAAGGTGCTGGGCGCCTGTCATCCCAGCTTTTGGGAGGCTGAACACAGGTGGGTCATTCCGAGTCCACTCTACGTAGTGAGACCTTGTAGACCCTGTAGACCCTTACTAAAATACAAAAAAGGTAATATTAAATGCAAAACCCTGTCAGAGTTTTCCTGAAAACTCTAGATCAGTGCATCACCTGCTGCTTAAAATTTCAATTTATAGATCAGCTAAATAAACATAAATTATATTGGTATAGTCTCAGCATACCCTAAATTAGCTTTTTATGTGTGTTTCCATTTTTTAGTGAATTACCTTATCAACTACCAAGTTGCTCCACCCAAAACCTCAGAAGTCATCTTTTCTCCTCCCTGTCAATATCAATCAAATATACTGGAAAGTCCTATAGGTTCACTTTTGGCTCTAAAACTGGGCTGAAATCTTTTCTTCTTTTGATACTCTGCTCAGTCCTGGGTGCAATCATTTCCTAAATGAAATATTGCAGTTACTTTAAACTTTGTATTATCCTGGCATAATTCATAGCCCAAAAATATTCATATAATTTTACATTTGGATATTCACTCCATCTACTAAAGTCACTCTATATCTTCCTACTAATTTAAGAAAACTGCAGTGATAATTTTCTAATTCAGGTTTCTTTCTTGAAGGTAAGTTTTTTAAATTTGCTACAAGGTCTCACAACACAGCGTGGACTTATAGTGATCATCCTGTTTTTAGTCTCCCTGCACTGGGATTACAGGTGTGCACCGCCGCGCCGACCATGGTCGCCTGCTTAACACACCTGGGGTTAGGTCTGGCGTGACATGTGGTACCAGAGTGTATTAGTTTCTCTTCTCTCATTGCTGGGAAAAATACCTGATACTCAAAATGAGGGAAGGCAAGGTTTATTTATCTCACATTTATTAGAGGTTGCAGTTCTTATTCAGCTGGCTCCAAGGCAGTGTGGCACATGGCAGAGGTCAACCTTTCATAGTGACAGCTGAGAGACAAAGAAGGAAGGGAGAGAGTAGCAGCAGCTCAAGCAGCTAACATTTCTTCTTCCCTTACAATGAAATGCAAATTACCTGCCCCAGGGGAGGTACAGCACCCATACCCACAATAACCAATCACAAATTGCAAAAGCCACCCAATGACTGCATGAGGCTTTGGGGAGGGACACCTATACATAAACATTAACACAGGGATTGAACCCTAGTCCCTGCTCTTGCCTAAACAGGTGCTTGGGAAGCTGAGATATCTCTTCAGCCCTAAAAGTAATTATTGATTGTTGTTTGTAGGTACTTTGTACGTATGAGAAAACAATGTATATTTTCAAATATACACTAAAAGAATAAAAAAGTTTAGAATGGTTAGCTATAATATTTTAATATTATTCCAATAAATCTAAGATAGACTAATCTATTTTCATTATTTTTGTTTGTGTGGTAGTACAAGGTCTACAGGGTTTCACTACACAAATCAGACTTGTAGTGATCCTCCAATCTTCAGCTTCCCAAGTGCTAGGACTACAGCCACGTACTAACATGTCCAGTCTATTTTTTCTAGGCATATTAGAACATAGTGTAAGAATAGAGAAATAAATTCAAGAAGCAGAAAGGAAGCTACAAATGCTTTAATCAACTGTATCTAAGGAAAGTGAAGGTGACATGCAGTAAATATTATGTGGTTTGAGCAGAGAAATATTCCAGGACTTTTAAATAAATTAATTAAAATTTTTGGAAAGGCATAAGTAATGTTGGAATTTCAAATGTTTATGTAAAAATATAAAAATGCAGATGTAAATAGGAAAAAACCCCCAACAAATTATGAACAGCAGACAAATTAAGACCAAAATAGTCCGAAGAAATTGTTTCTTATGTCAAAATATAGTAGCTGAGTCTGTGGTTCATATATTCATATGGGTCAAAGAAATGAGCACCTTAGGCTGCATGGATTGGATAAAGAACTCCTAGGCATAATATGTGTATTTCTACTACTTATACATAGAATACATGTCTATCTATCTATCTATCTATCTATCTATTTATTTATTTATCATCTATCTATCATCTATCTCCCCAGAATATTTCCAGGCATCACAACCTAAAATACTGTTATGCGTTAGATATGAAATGTACCCCCAAATCCACATGTGTTGATGAGTGGTATATTTTGAAAGCTATTGCTATTGGTAATTGGGACACTACCCGTAATGGATTTTTAATTGATGAGTTCATAGCTGAATGTTCTGTTAGGAGGGGCAGCATGCATGGAAGAGTTTGGTCACTTGTGGCTGGACCTGAAAGAATGTATTCTTGACCTTAGCTTGAAATCTATTCACACAAATGGATAAAAATATCATTAAAAGTAAAATATATTACCAATGAATATTATCACTGCAATTAAAATTCAGAATGTATTTAGCTCTTCAGTAATACTGCTTGTAATTATTTTACTACATAAAATTATGGAAAGGAATGAAGTTATATAGACTTTGCAAGAAAAGGAAACAACTAGATTATGATATTTTATATATATATACATATATATATATATATGTATATATAATAGTAGAATCAATAATAGAAATAATATAAATAGTATTCGCTATAATATTTTGATATTATGCCAATAAATCTTAAAATAGAATAATATATTTTCATTCTTTTTATGTATGGGTTCAGTATAGGATCTGCAGGGTCTCAGTACTCTCAAGTGCTGGGGTTGCAAGCATTTGCCATAATGCCCAGTCTACATTTTCTAGGCATACATGAATATATTGAGAAATGATTTCTTTGGGTACTATGGTCTCGTTCTGTCTACTATTCATAATTTGATATACAGTTCCTTGACCTATATGAATATATGAACCAAAGAACCAGCTGCTGTGTTTTGACCTGAGGATTATATCGTCAATTTAGAAACTTTTAAAATATATTTTATTGTTAAGAAATTGTCCAACATTATTTTCTATGCAGTTATCTTGTACCTCAACACATTAGACATCCTTTGCTATTTTACAAAATATAACAAAACTTATCCCTTGAGACAACTGATATCTGACAGTTTTGAGAGTCAAAGGTCCAACTGAGCTGCAGAGTGTTCTCTGCTCAGCTGCTCACAAGGTCATCTCAAGGTGTTGGCAGGGAGTGGTTCTTATCTACAAGTGCTGAGAAAGGATGCATTTCCAGGTTTCTTCCAAGTGTAACTAGAATTTGCTGGAGGTCTGGAAGCTTCTTGTACAACTATTTCCATGTCTGCACCATCTTCAACAGCTATGACCCCTTATCACTTCATATTCCTGACATATTCTTTTGCTCTAGCAGAAGAAAGAATGGTCTCTCTCTCTCTCTCTCTCTCTCTATCTCTCAGAAGGCAAGGCAAAAGGGTTTCTTGCTTCCTTGATTGTGCTGTGCTTGTTCAACATCCTTTGCAGTCTGCATGGCTTCCTCTTCAGTACCTGTGCACAGTTCTTCAAGCGCACACAACTTTGCTAAGAAGGTTCCATCCTGGCAATGCACAGTAATAATCAGTGTAAACTGAAAGCCTGTAGACAGGTTTAGTTCGTGTTATAAAAACATTGCCTAGTGTATGACTTTCTAGCACTTTCTGAAAGGCAGGTAGATTAACAGCTAGTTCCATTTGCAGAGAATTGTTTACTTTTCTAATTTAAGTTTTAGATACCGGGGATTCAACTCAAGACCTTTGCACTGTGCTATATCCTCCAGCACTTATTTTTCTTTAAAAAAAAAAAAAACAAGATCTCACTAAGTTGCCAACGTTACCATGTTGGGCTCTGATCTACAACCTCTACTTTTTCTTTTTTCTTTTTTTTTTTTTAATGAGCAGAACATATTTATTGGGGGAAAGAAAGCTCCTGTCCCAGGAGGGACAAGAAGGGTCCCCAAGTGGGTGTCCCCCCTCTACTTATTCTAAAATGCAGTGATTTCATATGTTCACCAACACACCTATCTCCTCATTCTTTGGTGCTCTATTTCCTCTTATTAGACAATTTCTTTAGTATGATTCACTGAAAGAGCCATTCCAATTTACTTAATAGATTCATTGTCAAATTATTGGGCAGTCACTCTCTCTAAATTGAGTACACAGTGATATGAGCTTTAATAATATCATACATTTATAATATATCTTATATCACTCATCATCTTGCTAGGAAACAGAAAAGGGAACACAACACACTTTTCCCAATGATGCCCTCAATGACAAATCCCTCTGTCTCCTAGCAGAAGCCTCAGCTGATCAATTGATTGATTAACCTGCATCATTGGATTAATACACCAATACAACCAGCAACCCATGATCCGGTCACATGCCCAAAGTGAGAGCACTGAACTCAGGAGAGCTTCTGGAGATATTTCAGAACTTACAAAAGGTTGCACCTCAAACAAGTAAATCAGAATGAATAACAAAAAGAAAAGTTTCCATGTAAGAAGACAAGGCTGTCGGGTATTCCACACTTTTGTGTTATTTTAAACATTATCTGTTTTAATTTTCTTTAATTTCAATATGTGATCTTCTAAAAGAAAAAGCAGTTTTAGCAGAGTAAAGGGAATAAAAAAGGGAATGAAATGTTTTTACATAAGTGAAGCGGTTTTTCCTGTCTTAATTTGATCAAACGTAGCATGGTATTATACCATGTAAATTTTTGTTAAGTGCTCCTAAAATTTATGACATAATCTTAACATTTCACTTGCTATATGAATTCCATTCACACCAAAGAAATTCTTGGATAATCTATATTATATGGAGATAATATAAATATAGAATTAACAGAAAATGATCCTCAAAATTGTAGGTTTTGTTTTTAATATAACATAGTATTTGTCATTAGAGTAAGGTTTTCCATAATTAGGTCTTAATATCTAAATTGTCTAAGTTATTAGTGCTCTTTGTTTTATTTTTTTAAATAAAAATACATGTTAAAATTCAGGAGTTGTTACATTAAAGAATTTTTTATTATTTTTTTATTTTAGGGAAGAGCCTACAGGGTGTTCAAGGTCTCACTACAAGGTCTGACTCACAGTGATCCCCCTGTTTACATTTTACCTAGAGCTGGGATTACAGATGTGTGCCACCATGCCCAGTAACAACTGTCTGCTCAGTGTTCCCCTGGCGGCGGGACTGGTGCAGCAAGCCTGCAGATCAAACCTCTGACCCCTGTACCTGCTTGCTGGCAGTTTAATCTGTGAAGCTATTTTGGTAGCTTTTTTATAAAAAATTATTTTAGACATTCTTCCATAAATTGTAGTACTAGACAGAGTATAGTACTATGTGATAACTTCAAGTTAATCCATAATACCTTAAATAGCACTGTAAATAATATCTATAAAAGTTCATGAATTAAAATCATTCCAATTTAGTTAATGTTATATGTGTAATAATGCTATATTTTCTAATATATATTTGTATCATATATCGTATTATATATATATATTCTTTCATTCAGTTTTATGATGAAAATCATTCTACCATATTGTCCAAACTATGATTAAAATATTTTTAAAGGTTCTATTTTTATTTCTTTTGTTTTTTTTTTCTTGATTAAGCAATTCTGAATGTATTACTCTAACAGTAAACCTCAACATAAAATACTGCATAAGAAAATGAACTTACAACTAGAAGTTAAATACTTACCTTTTTAGAGCTTTCTATGTTTGAAAACAACTGTGACAAATGTTTGATTCTAACAGAAATCTCTGTATTTGGTCAGTTTATATCTTAGTGAAGCAAAGAAACAACAACGACTTCTGAAAAGCAATATATATTTTATGGGCATAATAACATGTAAAATTGTTACGAATATTCATCTACACGTTAGGAAAGGTTAGGAGCTATCATATATCTGACTTACTGCTAAAGAACACAATTTCAGAAGTTTCAGAAAAACATGTTAAATCACATAAGCATGTAAATTTATTTACTGAGCAGTGGAGAAAACAAAATGGTAAGGTAGCATTTGCATTATAAGAGCACTGGCCACAGTTACATTTTTGCTGCTATCACTGGCTTAAAGGGATGACTGGTGTTATCTGTCGGATGAAGTCATCAGTGCTTAACTCAGAAATGTCCTAATGTGACTACGTGTTTTTTTTTTCTTTTCTTTTCTTTTTGAGACAGGGTCTTGTGCAGTTCAGGCTGACCTTGAGCTCACTTTTGTAGCCCAGGCTGCTCTCCAACTCGCACCAATCCTCCTGCCTCAGCCTCCCAAGTGCTGGGATTACAGGCGTGCGCCACCACGCCCGGCTGTGGCTAAGTTTTAACTACAGGATATGAATATAATTATAGTTGCTATTATTCATAATAATGAATAAAACTAAATTAAGAGAACTTATTTAATTACTTTAATTTAATTATTTAATTACTTGATTCTATGCTGATGCAAATTGATCCCACTTTATTATTATTATTGTACAATTAAGGAGTGTGGTTTTTAAATGCATTTGAATGCAAGTATTTATTTTTTCCTTTTGTGAGCTTCACTGCATACTCAAACTAGTTGCCTTGGTGGGACTTGCTTCATAGGAGGCTGATATTACTGCTAATTGAATCATTTCATGGAATCCATTGTGTACCACACTGAAAGTGCTACTTTAATGACAAAAGCAGTCAAAACAACACAGGTAATGTGTTGTTAATTAACTCACATGGTTAGTTCCATTTCCTTAAATTTTCAAATATTTGAAAATCACACTGTCAAAAAATAGAGAGCTAGAGAGCATGGAGACCGATTTCTAACTGTTGGTTAAAATATAATCATTAGAAATGAAGTATGACAGGTGCTATTTCTTACAAAAATTTTGAAATGCATGGCAGCTTTGAAAGCTTATTATTCAATATCAGATTTAGCATTTAAAAAAAGTGTTCTAAATCAGCCAGAGAGAAGTGCATGTACATGTACATGAAGTAGTCCATATTACATGCTTCCATCTTCTTTGCCTGTTTCATATATTTTTCATAACTTTCTTAAGAGAAGAAAAATTCTACTTTGATGTACGTTCTGTTCTACCTTACAATGATTTCCAACATACACATGGATTTTCACTTTTACCCATGTGTGAAAATTTGTGACTGCATAGATATATGGTGAATTCCTTTTTTACACTTTGCCAGGCAAGATCAGTTAAGTAACAATATAATGAAAAAATTACAAATGAGTTAAACAAATACATTTAGGAATATACATATGAATTGTTTCATGTTGAATGCAGAAAATGGTTGTTGCGTCAATCTTTTATGCCAACTTTGACTCCTAAAAATTATGGAGCGTATTTTATATAGCTGTATCTAATTTATGTTACATACTCCCACAAATTCTTTCAATAAATTAAAAATAATTCCTCCAATATTACAATACTTCTACTTTTACTCTGGAAAACATAAATATCTTAAAATTTATTTTATCTGTTTATTTATTTTTCTGGTACCAGGGATTGAACTCAGGACCCTGTGCTTGCCAGGCAAGTAAGTGCTTATTCTACTGAACTATCTTCCAAATATCTTATGATTTATTGAATATTTTTTTCCTGCTTATGTGACAGAATATCTAACTGCATACAGTATATGTGTTAATGCTTCTAGCAATTTCATGAACAGGGCTTGACCACTATAATTTGAAAAATAATCAAAGTAAGGATACCTTACTGTTCTTGAACGCATTAAGTTAGTTATTGATGCAAGATGAGTGGTGTGGATTAAAAGTTATTAGTATGAACTTTGATATTAGCAGCCTTATATTTTCTAATGTGAAAAGTATATCATAGCTACATACCTTATAAATAAATGTTTAAATGCAATAAATTGTAATATATATGTAATTTATTCCTGTACATCTAAAAATTGTATTTAAAAGTCAGTCTCCAATTAATGGGAGAAATTTGACTAGCTAATCAGAATATTTGTTTGGAAGGCATATGACCATTAATAGAGTCTCTTTGCATGGATGCTAGTATGTTTGATACTATAATCACAGAATTTACAGAATTCATCAGGCTTTCCCTCTTGAGAGAGATGATGCTTATAACTTAATATTGGAAGTGTAAAAAAGGGAAATTAAATGACTTTTTTGTATATTTAGGGAAGGGTCTACAGTGTGTTCAGGGTCTCACTACTAGCTCAGACCCATAGTTATCCACCCGTTTACAGCCTCCCAAGAGCTGGGATTATAGGCAAATGACACCATGCCCAATCTCTACTGTTCCCTCAGTGTGCCCAAGGGGTGGGGCTGGCATGGCAGGCCCAAGGACTAAACTGCCGGACCCTGTGCCTGCCTGCAGGCACTTTAATCCACCGAGCTATTTGCCCAGGCCTTTAAATGACATTTGGAAAACTATAAAATTCTAATAAGTTAAATATTATATTTAAATAAACAAATAAGACTAATAATATAATATGTGCAAAAGACTTGTCAAAAAGCAGTTATCAGAGTAATTAAAATTCTACCACACCCACCATATGCAGGTATAAAAACAAGCACATAGATGCACAAACACACACAAAGTATGCATAATCTGAAAAACAGCAATATGGATACACTTTAAGTTTAAAAATAAAACATCAAAAAAGTGCATTGCGATAATAATGCCAAATAGTATAGCTAAAGTGTACTCATATAAAATTATAAAATTGCTTACGTATAAGTCTATCCAGAGCAAAAGCAGTTTAGCCATACTTCCTTGCTTACTTCTACTTGTCCGTTTGATTCCCTCTTCACGGATTTCAGTCCTATTCTCTGATCCAGAAAGCTGGCCCTGACTGAACTGAAAGATGCTCTGTTCCTACAGCATCTATTTCATTTAAGTAAAAGATATTTATGTTTTGAGATGAGGTGTAAGGGTAGAGTGAAATTAAAGCATGTGAATTATTCCTTCTTTGCATGTAGAAGAACTGGATAGTTCTCTTGTTTAAAGTTTATAAAGTTTAAATGACATTCTAGTATACAAAATGTAAATTTAATAAAATTATAAATGATACATAATATAAACAAATCATCACCATACTGACATAAGAAGAGCAAAGGGTACAATGGCAGAACGACTTTGGAGAAATTCATTATGCATTTCTTTTTAAAAAAATTATTGATTTTAATGACAAAGAAATAACAATGAGACAGTTTCAAAAAAGGTTAGTAGGACAGTTACAATAATTAACTCATTGCATATTGTTGCCTTCATAGTAGTTGTTCAGAGTGCAAGATGTAGACATGATATTTATCTAAACACTATTAATACAAATCTTTCTTCTCATTGGACTAAGAGAAAGTAGCTGTATGTATAGTGCAATAGTCCTTAACAGTAGTGGGTTATCAGCAGAATTTGCATTGTCAGAAGCTGTTGACTTGAGCCTTTTACAGTTCAGCGTATTAATATGGTTTTACATTTTATACCTCATGGTTAGACTTTTATACTGGATGGTTAAGATCAAGATAAAGAAAGACCTATATAACTAAAAATGCAACTTTTGTATCTAACAAGATCAGACAAACTCCCTCAGGATTTACCCTGAAACCATGTACAGCATTTTGTAGATCTTTTGTCAGTGTCAGCCATCTGGAAGAGTCACAGCCATTGTTTGACCAATTTGCTCTCTGAAAGCCTGAGAGAATGCTTTCCATTTAGATGACTCTCCTTAGACACACTATTCATCATTGGTCACTTTCCTTTGTAGCCCCATAATCTCCTGAAAAGAAAATTTGGGACATCACTAAATTATAGGATGTCACAGTACACGTTCTCTTTTGTCCTTTGTCTTCTCTGACCTTGAAAAGCTAGGGCCAAAATGTTAGCTATCCTTATAGCTCTTCTTTTTCTCCAATTTTTTGGTCTGAAAACCTAACTTGTTTTTGCTTCGAAATATTTCATTTAGTTTCTAAGACTATACATTGGACAAAGAATAAATAAATCTCTGAATATTCTTATGACTACAGTGATACCCTCGTTTACAAATGCTTTTGTTTGTGAAAAAACTGCTTCCCAAATAGAAGCAATTGCCAATATTTCGCTTCTGTTTCTGAACTTTGCATTGTATAGGAAATACCACCATGACCATCTTTTTAGCATGAGCTTCAAGAATCACAGAACAAATGAAATTCATGAAATCAAGTAACAATATATACAGAGTCTGACTAAATATATATGCACACTTAGAACAAGAAAACTTTTGTAATGATTTTCAACAGGTGACCTTACCCTTGTATGGGTGACTCTACAAGTTGTTGCATATTGCAGGAAATCCACAATACTTCAGGTATAGAAAGAAGAGATAGAAAAATTATGTGCACCATTATGAATGACCAAGATGACTCATGCAGTAGTTCATTATACTAATGAATGTGTGGAAGCCAATGGCCACCACTTTGAGCATCTCTTGCAATTGCAGAGGCCAAAGATAAATTTAGTACTAAAATAGGTAAGGTTTTCTTTCTCTGAAATGTGTATGCTTCTTTTGGCAGACTCAGTATAAGTGAACACCTGATAATACTTATCTCTGAAATGAGTTTCTTTCTCTACTCTGTTACTGCCATATTTTCCAAGTAACACTTGAAAGGAAATTTGACCAAGCTCCTGACTTGCCAAAAATACAAAAAAAAAAAAAAAACAAATTCTCTATTAGTTTATGCTCAGGACATTGATGAAGTAAGATTGGAATCCCAAAGGAAGAGATGAAGAAATGAGGGTGACATTTTTGTTCCTCAAATACCCTTAGTAAAAATTTTTCTCCTTTTTAATCTGAAGCAGATGACCTTTAATTTCATACTTGTAATTTATTTCTATATATTATTATACCAAATTTCTACTAAAAAGCATTTACTAGCTCAGAGAAGGATTAAAAGATCACAAATATAATTGTGATTTAGCTGAGTTATTCTAGTTCAGTATTTCTCCTATGTTTTCATTTACAATATCAATTGTAGTAAAATAATCTAAAGTTTTTCCTGAGCCTGAACACAAGATTCCACAAAAATTCACTTACTTGACTCGACCCTGCCATTGTTGGAGATGAGCAATATTGTGGCTTTAACCCACTAATCATTGTGTGGTAGTAGAAAATAAGTGCTTATTTGGATACAAGCACGGATGGCATAGTGATGATAACAACAAGAAAACATGAAAGTGATTTTAGTAATAGTCAGTAGGCGGAAGCGAGAAAATCTCCATGTGAAGGAAAATAGCAGCCTGAATATCTGTTGAACAAATTATGTGCATTTCAAAGCTTCCAGTG
The DNA here is from genome assembly GCA_004027025.1 of Myocastor coypus. Taxonomy (NCBI): domain Eukaryota; kingdom Metazoa; phylum Chordata; class Mammalia; order Rodentia; family Myocastoridae; genus Myocastor; species Myocastor coypus. The sequence continues at coordinate 27,626 of PVJA010025067.1, forward strand.
AGCAACTAATGGAAAAGTAAGGCATTATTTTAAACTGTCATAAGAACCTTGTTGGGTAGTAGAATCCATAAGGCCTTTTCATACAAAATGGAAAAATTTAACCTCATGAACTGGCTGACCAACATAGCATTTCTAGATTTTATCTTCTCATTCTGTGTCATTATATATTCCTGAGAGATTTTAATTACTCTACAAACATGTTATTAATTTGTCTAAAATATCATGATATTTATTCAATTTGATGACAAATAGGCAATAGTATTTGTCCATGGCTTTCTAAGCATGAGTGTCCTTGACATTTCTGTTGCTCTCTTCTTGTTCCTCATGTACATTGCTATTTTGTGTGGGCTCAACTATGGAGCAAGTTGTCAGAAGTATGTTGTCCTATTTCCTGTAAATTCCTTTCTACTATCCAGAAGACAACGTGCCATACCTTGGAGTCCACAGTGAAGATACCATCAAAAATGGAGCTTCACAATGCACACTTTTTCCATTTGATTTGGTATGGCCCATTTGAGTTTGCTCTTTCAACACATAAACAAGTAACTCATAAGACTCAGTTCTGTGCTTTTCTCATAGACATAGAAGACTCACAAAGAGCTTCAATGATGCAAACCGCCCGGACTTTTGGATGTTACATCTTAGTTATACTAATATGGCAAGAAATAACTGTAAAGGCAGGTAAGGACCCAGAAAGAATCCTAATGTCTCACAAAAACTCTAGACCTCTCTCTGAGATCAAATGCAATTCAGAGAATGCATTTTCTTTATTATTAAAACTTTGTGGAGACTGCAATTCTGATCAAGTACAGATAAAGTGAGAGCATCAAGGAATGCTTAGCATGAAATCTGTTTCATTTGATTCAGTGCATCTTACTGTCAAACGTGCCTATTAATGACATATTGTTAAATACCCACAAATATTTAAATAGTTGTTTTTGTGTAATGGCCTTCAAATTATTCATCTTGAATTATTTATGTGTGGCATAATTAATCATTACAATGACATTTTACATTTAAAACTTACAGCAAGAGTACATTGTCATTTATTTTAACCCTCCTCAAAATATTCCCACTCCCTATAAATGCACTTATCCTGTTGTTCTTGGCACTTTTGTGAAGAACCATTATACTTTACTTTACAAACTTAATTTGCTCCACTCTTTTGAAAAAGATGGCTACATTTTGGTTAGCAAAAGAAAGATGGCCATGATTCTGTTCATCACTGCATGCAGAGGTTACGAGCAAAAAAAACATCTTGTCAAGCACTTCCGTTGGAGAATTGAATTGTTAGTGAGCCGAGGTACCACTGTAGTATTGCAAGTTCTCTTTTGGGTGTTTTTGGAGTAGACAGCCTGGTGCAGTTAACATTTATTGCCTTATGATGTTTACTTTCCATTGTCATTTTGGCGATTTGGAAGATCCAGATGTTGTGTAAATGACAAATTTGGTGAATAAGTTGCGCAAAAACACACTAATCTTTTCACACATTTGCTTTTCCGTCTTCTGGCTCTCAGAGGCAATGTTCACTGTAATTTTTTATCTCACTTTTAAACACACTCACCAAGGAGGACTCCCAGATGCAATAGGTGTGTGTATCAAGAGAGAGGCAGTATCAGAGATGGGGAGAGAGTTCTGTGGTCATGAGTTTGAACTCCATTCCTGAAAAAATATATAATAATAATAAAAAGAGAGAGAGGCACTGTTATGAGTGCCATGGGATTAATAGCCATGTGAGTTGTACTAGAATAACTTAATCATTTTCCACATATGTCAATCATACCATTTAGGTCTCTCTGAGATTCTCATTATAGTGATAAAAGGTTTTAATTGGCAGGACGACCGAACTATTATACATGTTCTAAAGTTAATAGGGAAATTGTACCCATGTATATTTTAAATTATGACAAGAAATTAGCAAATTCATTCTTAGAGTTGGATATTTTATTATATCTCTAAGGCACTGATAACCAAGAGAAACATGGAAGATTTCCACAATATAAGTAAAAAGTTGAACGAGTTGCCTGTTCAAATTTCTTATTAAAAATATATATTGATTTAAAGCATCATGGGAGAAAGACCAACAAAATGTCATGTATAAAGATCTTAATACTTTGTCATAAGTTAGTTCATGTCATTAGTAGCAAAAGGGATACAATGATACCATAATTTTCAGTGAAACAAAACCCATAAAATTCCTTTTGAAGACAGTTGACAAATTTTTCAGGAATGGACAGTTTTTGATACAACTGTATGTAAGGATGTCACCTGATGGATTAATTGTAGTGTAATTCAAAAAAGCTAAGCCAAGTAATTTTGTTTCACTGATCAAATTTTTTAAGCTCAGAGGACTTTAGTTACGCATCCAATCTTTTATATTGTATCCATGGCTGGCCTACATTTTTATTCAGCGCTTGCATTATTGGATGCACTTTTATTTCTCACTCTGAAAATAAAGTAGTTTGGTTCTCAGGTGACTCAGAATACATTCCCATACACTCTTCAGGTTTATAACAGATGATCACTGGTTTTGTATTATTTAAAATCGTGAATGTCCGTCCTACTGACAGTGCCCCTCCCTGGATTCATGTACTCACCCCATATCAAACACAAAACTCTTGACTGGTCTCTGAAGTACCAAATAAAATAGAGTAGCATAAAAGTATGTTTTCAGAAACAGAAACTGCTTCATTTAAGTTTTATCTGTACATTCTGTTGGCATTCACTTCAGGAACAGACTGATTTATTTACTAAACATTTCAAGTAATCCCCATATTTCAATGTAACTCATAAATACATATTATTCACAGAGCAAATTGAACAGGACAGATTTGTAAGCATATAGATACAATTTGTTTCGTGAGATATAGTGAATACTGTATAACTAAAAATGTAAAATTACTGTGTTGCCATTATCGTTTGCATTGTCTCAATTTCTGTATATATTCCCATGCATCTTAAATTCAAACAATTGTTGGTTCAGATATTTGGAGATTAAGTCATATACACACACTCCTGTGCTGCTGAGAAAGCTCAGTGATCTGAGCACCTGCCTGATTTGGCAATCACAAGGCCCAGAGTTCCATCCCTGGTATTGAATACCATGCTGACCATAAAATTGGGCATGGTGGTATATGACTACAATCCTATTGCTCAGGAAGCTGAGGCAAGTGGATCACTAGGAGTCTGAACTGCATAGCTAGACCATGTATCAACAAGAAAACAGAATAATTCCCACACTTCTTTATGTTTTTCAGTTTTAAGGTTAAAATACATAATTTTATTAAACATGTGGTATGTTTGATGTTTAGTTACACTAATACATTATTTTGTACACTTTAATGAAACCCCAAAAAGTCTTAATGTCTAAGATTTTTTTTTTCATTTATTTATATTTTTATTTAAATTTAACAACGGTTATATTACATATTGTCATCATCAAATCAGTTTAGATTAATAGATACAGGTATAAAAGATTGATCAAACAATTAAACATTAACACTTTCAATAAACATTCTTTTTTTTCTTTTCCCCTTTCTTTTTTTTTT
>PVJA010025068.1:0-31169 GCA_004027025.1 Myocastor coypus
GCCCCCCCCCCCCAGTGCTAGGATTACAGGCATGTGCCACCACACCCGGCTTCATCAAGTTCTTTTGATGCACTGAAAACTCAGTCTATTTGGAATACTCACTATATTTGCAAAATTCCTTTAAGTTGAAAATATTTCTACATAATCAAGATGGAATGATTCTGATTCTACTCATACCTCAAGGAGAGTAAACTTTGTATATTTTGTCCAAACAACTGTGAAAATATTTTGGGTCACATTAGAATCCTGTCTGCTACTTTCTGGTCCTTAGAAATGTGCATCGCTCCCAGATATAGAATACATTTACTCTCTTTACAATCACATCACATAAATCCAGCAATAAAAAATTGATCAATACAGGGCTACGAAAATAGCTCAGCAGTATAAGTGCCTCCTTGGCAACCACAAGGCTCTGAGCTCACTCTCTGGTAAAAATAAATAAATAAATAAATAAGCAAACAAGCAAACAAGCAAACAAATAAATAAGATCGGTACAAACCTCTTTTGAATTCTGGATTGTATCCTGGGCCAGTGATATATAGTGCATTGCTCTCCAGTGACCCAGGGCAGCAGCACCACACTGCAGGTCCAGCTTAGCCTCCTGATCATGAGAACGGATGACTGTCACACTGCAGCTCACTATGTCATGTTTTGCTAAAGTATGATGCTTGGTAGGTTAGGCGCATTAAATATCTATGTATTAGTGCTTATTCATTGTGCATAATATGGGGTTCATTGTAATACTTTTGTTAAATTATACATTATACTTTGATTGTACTCATTACCCCCTTCACCTTGCTTCTCTCCTTTAAATACATATCCATCCCAATTCCCTTTTCTACTATTCTCCTTTTACTTTTCACTTCATATGTGATACTAAACATACAATGCCTTTTATCTGAGTCAGCTATTTTTTCTTTAATTACATAATCTCTAGTTCTATTCATTTTCTTTGCAAAATGATATGATTTTATTCTTTATGAATGGATATTATGCCACTGTTTATGTTTACCACAGTTTTTATCTATCCTTCTGTGAACAGGTTTCTAAAATGATTTTATGGTATACTCTTATAAATTATGCTGTGATAAACATAGATATACATGTATCTCTATAATATAGTGACTAGAAGTACCACAGGTAGATTATATGGTAGCTATAGTTTTTACTTTTGAAGGAAAATATAATTGATTTTTGTACTAGTTGTACTAATTTACATTCCCACTGTATGGTTTGTGTCTAGATGTTCCCACAAACCTCCTGCAGTCACAGTGCTTTTTCAGATGTGGTTAAACCTAGGTTGTGATTGATTTGTATTGCAATATGGGCTTAATGATAGTGAGAATAAGGGTGGGTGATTGTTAGATGAATCCACTGATTGGGTTGGTACTGCCCTAATCTGCGGAGACTGGATGCGACGAAAGGGATAGAAAGATCTTCGTCTCGCTCTCTCTTGTCACATTTACTGTCCTCAGACATCGTGCACCATTGTCCTTCAGGCATGTGCCACTCTGTCTTGGAGTTAGAAAATTATGGACTTAAACTTTACAAACTGTAAGGTAGGTAAGTGCTTCCTTCTTTAATTTTTGGCGTCAGTACTTTATCTCAGCAATGGGAAAAGTAAGGCAGACATTGATCCCGAATTATCAGGTGTTTTATTTTATTTTTATTTTTGAATTGTATATAAGCTATTCCAACGGAGGTGATATGAAATTACTTTGCAGTTTTGATTCCGTTTTCCTGATTGTCAAAGATATTGAACTTAAAAAAAATGTCCATTTTAAGTTCTTTTTAATTCCATTTGTCAACTTACTGATAGGAATGTCTCTCCTTTTGGTGTCCTGAATTTCATATTCAGAATATTAATACTTTCACAGGAGCCAGTGTTAGATTTTTTTTGTCATCCTGCAGTTTATTCCTTTAATCTGTTGTTCCTTTTGTGATACAAAAAGTTTTTTGGAATGTGATATAATCCCATTTGTCAAATCTTGCTAATATTTACTGTGGTAAAATGGAAAATTTTGGATTTTCCTATACTTAAAATATTTCACTAAGTTTTCTTCTAGTAATATCAAAGTTTCAAATCTCGTACTCAGCTTTTGCATTCATTTTGAGTTGATCTTTGTACAGGGTGAATGCTGGAAATCTAACTTCAATCTCCTAACTCAAGATATCCAATTTACCTAGCATTATTTGTTAGAGCAGCTGTCATTGCTTTATTATGTGTTTATGAATTTTTTTTTTGTCAAGAAAGAGATGAATGAGGCTGCCGATATTTATCTCTTATAGTTGTGGCAGTGGTTTAAGGTATGAAATCCGGGGTCTTCACAATGAGCTATATCCTTATTCTTTTGTAAATTTTGAGACAGCATGTTACTAAGTTTTTAAGTTGCCCCGCATGGGCTCAAACTTGTGATCTTCCTATTTCAGCTCCACAGAGTACTGGAATTACAGGAATGTCCCATGACCGCTGGCTGCATGACTTATTTCTGTGTCTCATATTCTATTCCATGGACCTATGTTTCTGCTTTCACTGTAGCACTATGGAAGTTTGTTGTTATAATTCTACTATGCTTTGTAATTGAGCATTTTTGATGCACACAGTGCTGCTCTTCTTCCTCAAGATTCTTTTGAATATTTATGTTTTTTTTTTTTTTTACTTCTATATGGAATTTAGGATTTTTCTCTAGCATTCTTTCTAAAAAGTAAGTCAGTGTTTTAGTGGGTATTACATGGAATCTGAATATCGTGTTCAACAGTGTGGCCATTTTAATAATCTTAATTCCAATGGTTCTTGGACATAGGAAATCATTTCATTCTCTAGGGCCTTCTTTATTTTCTTCCTTCAGTGTTTTGTAATTTTCATTGTACTAGTCTTTTACTTCCTTGTTTAGGTTGATTCTTGGGTGCTTTTTATTTTAACTTTCAGAAATTGTTTTATTTTTCATCAGCCTCATTCCCATTTTGCTTAGGCGTCGGCAGAACAGCTCAAGACCACTCGGTGGTGGTTCCTACCCATTCAGTGGCCTGCGCGATAGGGGCTGCAGACCAATCTTCTGTGGCTGTCTGAGCACTCCAGTCTTCAGTAGAGAACTGCTGAATGGGCACAGAGGGCACCTGCATGGCTTCAAACAAGTCTATGACCTCAGGCTGAGCAGCAGTGAACTTCGGAGCTGGTGCAGTCCATTCACCCTGAAATTTCTCCTTGGTCACAGCCTTTTCAGCAGCAGCCTGCTCTGACTTTTCAATCTCTTCAGGATCCCGGTAGAAGGAGAGATCAGGCATGACTTTCCATGGGTGTTCATGGGAAATGGTGCCACGCATGCGCAGCACATCCCGGACCAGCATCCACCACATCAGACCCACAGAGTTAGCTCCCTTATTGTTGCGTGGGATGGCAATGTCCACACAGCGCAGAGGAGAATCTGTTGCACAGAACAATGGTTGGCTTATTGACATAATATGCCACTGTGAGTGGTTGGTGGTCAGCCCTGGGATCGGTAACCACCAGAAGACATGGCTCTCGGCAGGCTGCTTCGATCTGGTTAGTGAAGGTTCCAAGAGTGAAGCGGCCAGCAATAGGAGTAGCTCCAGTGGCAGCAGCAAACTTCAGCACAGCCCGCTGGCCGGTGTTCCTAGAAGAGATGACCCTGACACCAGCAGGGTTTTCAATGGCCACTATGTCTCGAGTTGCCAGGAGGAGCTTCTCCCAAATCCACTTCAGATGTATGATGTAGATTCCATCACTTTTCCATTTGTAGATATACTGCTTCATCTGGAAATCCAGGTTGGTGCCACCTAAGTGGGTTCCTGCAGCAAGGAACTTGAGGACATCCTCCTCCTTCATTTGCAGGACATCAAGGGCTCCGGACATTGTGAAGTTTCGATGGGAATCAAGAACAACGCCATATGGACCCTGGCTGGGCAGTGCGGAAAAGGCTCTTGAGTACTTTTTGAAGCTTTATTAATGGGATTTTCCCCTAATTTCCTTTTAATGTGCATTACCTAGTGATATAAATGAGGTAAATATATTAGAAGCCCTAGACCTCCCAGAATGCTTGATTAAAGGTTAGTAGATAGCCTACAGGGCCACAAGTCCAAGTAGGATCTAAACATGCTGCTTTACAGAATGTATGTTCTTGGTCTTATACTCCTCATTATCTGATTATTTTCTAACATTAGTGCTAAATTCAGTCATGGAACTCACCACCCTGACATTCTCAAGTCCTGTCCTCCTTCTGCCTCCTCCATGAATTCCTGTGCAAATGTTCAAAATTATTTATCTTTGCCTCTGGTTCTATTCATGAAAAGCAATAGAAGCTTTAGGTTAAACTGTTTATTCCCAAGACACTCAGTCTGAGGGGTCTCAGTTAAGATGGCCCAGAGGCTTGCATGAGAGCTTAATTTGAACACTGATAGGTAGTTCAATCTTGCCATAAACTCACTGTAGCCCAGGCTGGGCTCCAATTACCAGTGTTCCCCTGCTTCGGCCTCTTAAATGCTTAGATTACAGGTGTGTGCCACTATACCTAGCCATAAGCTAGATATTAATTTCAGGTAACCTCCCATGCATTTGTACCATACCATGGTTGTGAACTGTGAGTATAATACAGAAAAGCTATTGATTTGTGACATTGACTTTATAGTATGCTAATTTCTTGAAACTATTTATCATATTTAGTCTTCTTGAGGAGTCCTAGACGCTATTAAGTACATTATTAGATTATTTTCAAATAAGGATGATATTACCTCTCCCTTTCCTATTCATAATACTTTTATTTCTTTACCTTAACAAACTAATCAAGCTAAAATTTCAAGGACCAGTTTCCATTTGATCCAACTACTCCACTTCTGGGTATTTTTCTAGAAGAATTGAAAACATCATACCACATTGCTATATGTGAACTATATTTATAGTAAAACAACATGTCATAGTTAAATCTTGGAAACAAACCAAATGCCCATCAACTGAGAAATGGATAAAAAGATGTGGTGGTTTTTTTCAACAGTGAAGTAGTTCTCATCTATAAAGAAGGATAAACTCCAGGATTTTGTAGGTGACTAGATACAATCAGAGACATGTTGTGGCTTATTTATAGGTGTTCCCCCCAAAGCCTTGAACAATCATGGGGCAGCTTCTGAATTTGTGGTTAGTTATTGTGGGTATGGGTGCTACACTTCCCCTAGAACAGATAATTTGCATTTAACTGTAAGGAAAGAAGAGAAGTCAGCTGCTTAAGCTGCTGTTACTCCTCCCTTACCTCTTGCTCTTTGCTTCCACCGTGAAAGGTTGCCCTCTGCCATGTGCTGCTCTGCCTTGGAGCCAGCTGATTATGGACTGAAACCTGCCGTAACTGTGAGTCAAAATCTTTTGTATCCTTCATTTTGGGTATTGGGTGTTTGTCCCAACAATGAAAGAAGAGTAACTAATACAGAATTTGGTACCTCAGGAGTGGAGTCCTTGCTGTGACTAAACTTAACCTTGTAGATTATGAGCTTTTGGGAGTGGATTCTAGGAAAAAAATAGAAAAGGTTCGGAGACATTGTCTACTTGCCAAGAGCTGAAACAGCTTTGACTCCTCTGTAGGGGAGATTCTGGCAAGAGCACAGGAGACCAGAAGGCTGATGGAAAGCTGATCTGTAAAGACCAGACTGGAGAGGTTTCTGCTGGGAAGAAGGACTGCATTGCTTGTTGGGCTCCAGATCATTTGTGTTTTGACTTGGCAGAAAAATTGTCTGCATATTGTGTGTCCAGAGATGTTGCCTGAGACTGAGTTTAAGCATGGAAGACTGATTAATATTTCAAAAGATATTTTATTTTATTTTATTTTATTTTATTTTATTTTTTGTCTTTTTGAGACAGGGTCTCACTATGCCATTCAGGCTGGCCTTGAGCTCACTTATGTAGCCCAGGCTAGTCTTGAACTTGCACTGATCCTCCTGCCTCAGCTTCCCAAGTGCTGGGATTACAGGCATGCGCCACCACACCCGGCTTCAAATGATATTTTAATGCAGCCAAATATTGGGGCAGTGGGATGGCTGTTATTGGGATCTTTTAGCCAGATTTCTGTTGAGAATAAAGAGCAAGGAGCCCAGCAAGATGGTTCAAAATGTGAGTTTGTCCAAAAAGAAGCACCAACAAAATTGTGGACTGCAAAGATAGAGCTGAGAAGATCTCCATTGCTGGGCAAGAACCAGAGAATAAAAAAGATGACCTGACCTGAGGGTATCACAAGAGACAGCAGGTCTCCAGCCTTTGCAGCCTCAGAAGTGTGAAGGTAAGTCACTTTACCTTGATGGGAAAGCTGTGGAGATCCTTGTTCCAGAGTGGCAGCAGTGGCCATGCCATGTTCCACAATGGTGCCAGCATGGAAAGTTTCCTCAGAATCAGGGTCAGAGTGCTCAGCAATTCATGTACTCAACACCTATGGCCAAGAGAAAAAAAAAGCATGGCTACTCCTCTACCTGGCAGCAGACCTGAGCATCATCCATATGGCAATGGTTTCAGGTGCATTCAGAGTGCAGTAATTCTGAGGTTAAGAACGCTTCAAATTTCAGAAGGCCTGGGAGGCCAGGCAGTGAGCTCCTGAGAGGTTGGTGTGTTAAACTGTGAGTGAGAGGCCTGTGCAGTGAAAACTCCAGAAGTTTGCAAAGTCCAGGAACATGGATCGTCTATTTTGAGTGTCAAGTATTTGTCCCAACTATGAGAGAAGAGTACTGAAGACAGAATTTTTCTAGTTTATTCTTCTTTATAGCTGAATAATATTTCATTGTAAGGAAACATCACATCTTTTCAAACCAATCTTCAGATGATGGGCAATTTGGTTGTTTCCATGATTCACAAATTGTGCTGCTATGAACAAAGGTGGAAAAACATCACTATGATATTGTTTTAATGTTCTGTGTCAATGTCGAAAGAAACGACGAGAAGACCCGATGAACGTAGCTCAGAGGACTCACTGAGATCTGTCTCTCTTGAAGTGAGCCCAGAACTCTAGAAGCATCTCCTTTTTATGTAGATCACACAATAGAAGATTTACAGGGAGGAAAGGGGATCACCAACGTCTTAAGTAAGGGTGGAGATATCAATCAGGATTAAGCTGTTACACCTTTTTAGAACCTAGACTTCTAAGATCCCTAAGTAACAGATTACAACCCATCCTAAACTTTGTTTATTGTTTTTCACTTCTTTAAGATGCTAGTTTCTAATCTCTACATGATATAATGTTTCCTGTTCTTCTGCTAATATTCCCAGTAGAGGAATAGCTGGATTGGATGGGATTTCTGGTCCTAATTGTTTAAGGAGTCTCCATAATGATTTCCATAATGCTTGCACCAGTTAGCATTTCCACCAGGGTGGAGAAGGTTTCTTTTTTTCCCACAGCCTCTCCAACATTTGTTGTTGGTTGATTTCTTTATGACAGCTATTCTTTCTGGGGTGAGATGGTATCTAAGAGTTTTAATTTGAATTTCACAGATGGCTAGCGATGTGGAGCATTTGTTCATATATTTATAGACTTGTCCTATTTCTTTCATTCAAAAGTGTTGGTTCACTTTGGATATACATCTCTGGATTGGGTCTTTGAATTTTGGGACCCTAATGCCTTTTGTACTTTATAAATTCTAGATAGTAGACCTGTGTCTGAATACTTACTACTTAAAATATATTTTTAAATTAGTGGGCTGCCTTTTTTTTCTCTGTTGATAATTTTTTGATGTGCAAAATCTTCTCTCCAAGAGGAGGTCCCAGTTGTTGATTCTTTGAAGTGTTACACGTGCATTTTGATTTTTATCCATGAACTGATTGGCTACTCCAATCTCTTCAAGATTTGCTCCTGCTTTTTGTTCCAGGAGATTTAGTTTTCTTGCTTTAATATTTAGATTTTTAATCCATTTTGAATTTAGTATAGTGCATGGTGATGGACTTGGGTCTAGTTTTATATTTTGCTGTGTAGAAAGCGCTTTTCCAGCACCACTTGTTAAAGAGGCTGTCTTTCTTCCAGTAAGCATGTTTGGCCCCCTTCTCAAAGATAAGGTTCCTGAGTGTGTTTGTATTTGCTTCTGCATCTTCTAATCTATTCCAGTGATACTCAGGACTATTTTTTTTTTTTTTTTTTTTTTTTTTTTTTTTTTTTTTTTTTTTTTTTTTTTTTTTTTTTTTTTTTTTTTTTTTTTTTTTTTTTTTTTTGCCAATGCTAGGCTGATTTTTGTAGCAAAATTTCAAGTCAGGAATTTTAATGCCTTCTACCTTGCCTTTGCTCCCCTAATAGGAGAACTTAACATCCCCTTATTCCAATAAGGTAGTTCAAGCAGACAAAAAAAATAACAAATAAATAATAGAACTTAAGCATATATTGAATAGTAGTTATGTTGTGCTTGTATTGTTCTCAGTTTTAAAGTGAAGGTTCTCAGTTTTTATCCATTTAATATTACATTGACTATTGTTTTGTCCTAGATGGCTTTTAGAGGTAAAGACCATCTATTGTGATTTTCTGTTGACTCTCGAACTCGCACCGATCCTCCTGCCTCAGCCTCCTGAGTGCTGGGATTATAGGTGTGAGCCACCATGCTTGGCTGAGTGTTAAACTTTCTTAAAAGCTTTTTCTGCCTCTTTTGAGATAACATTATGTTTGTCTTTGGTTCTCTGATGTGGTGTAATACATGATGGATTTGTGTATATTGAACCAGCTCTGAATTTCTGGAATGAATCTAACTTGGTTATGATGTGTAATCTTGATGACTTGCTGCATTCAGTTCCTAGCATCTTACTGAGTGTTTTTACATCTATATTCATTAGGAAGATTGGTCTACAGTTCTCTTTTTCAGTTGTGTCTATCTCTGGTTTTGGTACCAGGATAACACTTGCCTCCAGGAATGAGTTTGGGATTTTCCTTTCAGTTATTTTCGGTTGCATTGAAGAGCTTGTGAAGCGTTGGCAATAAATGTTCTCTAAATTTCTTGGGGAACTCAGCTATAAATCCATCAGGACCTGGGCCTTTACCTGTCAATAGCATTTTGATTATATTTTTTAATTTTTAATTCATTGACAGATGTTGGATTACTCAGAATTTTTATATCTTCTTGATTCTACTTTAGTAATTTATATGTATTTAGGAATTACTCATTTCTTGTATCTTCCATCCTGTGAGAGTAGGTATTGCCCATCTTCATAATTTCTATGAAGTCTGTAGTGATTTGGCTTTTTTATTCCCTATTTTATGTATTTGATTTCTTTCTTTTCTTTTTTATAAAGTTGGCTAGGGTTTTAACAATTTTATTTAATCTGTGATAGAGCTTATACTTTGATTCCTTGATTCTTTGCATTACTTTCTTCGTCTCCATTGCATTAATTTCTGCTATGATCTTTATAATTTCCTGCTTTCCTTAAGATATAGGTTTGACTTGCTCTTTGTCTAGGAGTTTAAGGTGCAGCACAATATTATTTATTTGGTCTTGTCCTATTTTCCTGATGTGAAAATTTATTATAAATTTCTCTCTGAAGATAGTTTTCATTACATTCACAATGGTTCTGAGGAGTGCTATCTGCATTTTAATTTGGCAGTGAATATCATTTACTTTATTATTTAATTTCATCCATGACCCATTATTGAGAAAGATATTATTTAGCTTCCAACTGTTTATAGATTATTGCTTTTTTCCTTTTTACTCTGTTAAAATGAAAATTTAAGTATATCACAAAAATGTCATCATGGGTTGGGGATATATCTAAGTGGTCTAAGCACCTGACTGTCAAACACAAGGATCCGGGTTCAATCCCCAATACTGCATACCATGCCAGTGTATGGCACGGTGGTACATGCCTATAATTCCAGCACTGGGAAGGCTGAGACATGAGGGTCACCATGAGTCTGAGCTCTGTAGTGAGAACCTGTACCACATGTATAATTAAAAAAAAAAAAAAATATATATATATATATATATATATATATATATATATATATCATCATAGGGCCAGCCAGATAGCTCAGCAGATTGAAATATCTGTTTGGGCCGAGCACAGCAGCTGGAGTTCGATCCCCAGCATGCCTACTGACTTCAACTCTGGGGCACACTGAGATGACAATTGAGACTGGACACGGTGGCATGTGCCTTTAATCCCAGCACTTTGAGAAGCTGAAAACAGAAGGATCACTATGGGCATATCAGTGTAGTCAGATCTTATAGACAGTGTAGACTACAAAACAATCAAATAAATGGGGTAATTTAAAAATAAATAAATATCATCATGATTGTCATGCTATAATACATATGGTTTTGATTGCAAATTTTCTGTGTAAAACTACATAACTGCTTCCTATTGGCATCCTAAATAGATTCAACCATTAGAAAATCCATGGTTGTTAGAAAATAACATTTCTATTTTATGTCCTAATGTGTTTGATATTCAGATAAATAGTACTATTAAGCTCACTGCCTTCCTTACAAAAATATTGTGCTATTGGCCTTCCCTTCTGGTTGTTCAACAACTGAGATATGCAGGTAAGAAAACAAGGATAAATAGGCTAAGAGGACAGCCAGTATTTTTGCCTCAGCCTTCAGAGATCATTGAGGATCTAGGATATGAGGGAACATTTTTAGTGACACCCTGCAATTCTTATGAGTGATACAAAATCTGATCAAGGATAAGGATAACCAGAGGATAAGAGCTCTGGTGTAAAAGGATAAGAGCTCTGGTGTAGAGTCTGCTCAAGGAAGGTCACCTGGAGAAAAGGGCATCCCAAGCCTCCACACAAAGCATCTTGGCCAAGCAAGTTGACTCATCCAGATGGCCGGCACTGACCAAAGAATTAGAGATTCTGTATATGGTTCCAAGAGAAATCCTGAGGGAACTTAACTGACCTTGATAAATAACAAAATTGATTAATACAGGTCTAACTTTAATTTGGTCTTGAATATCCAGCAGAAAAGTATAACCACAAGAATATGTGACAATTGCCTACTGGACTACTAGCTGTTTACTCTGCTGGGATAATGTTCTGTATTAGATTAAATTGCCATATGCAAGGACTTAAGATTTTAGATGGCAAATCTTTAGCATAAACTGAACAAGTTCATCTAGAATAGAGGATTTGAGAAGGGGGTATCTGGAAGAGACTCCAAATATAGTTCCTACAATCTCAACTAACTACCCATTCCTCACAACTATAAAACAGAAAAGATGGGTATATGGACAGTAGCTGAAGCTGGAGATGGATTGAGGCCAATGTCAAGAACATAGTGCCTGACGCAAGTTGCATGAATAAGCTGCTCTAGTCTCAAGACAGCATGTCTGAGACAAGCCACATAAACTACTAGGCAGAGAGGTTTTATGTGATTTTCAAACTTCCAAGCATATAAATGAATGTGCTATAGCGATTGGAGCTGTCTAATTCTGCTCTTCCTCATCCTTCCTCCCCATCTGTAGAGAGGGCTCCATACACTCTCTTTTTCTTTTTTTAAACTTGATTGATTGATTGATTGATTGATTCATTGATTGATTCATTGATTGATTGATTCATTCATTTATGGCCAGCTCAACCTGCCTTGGGGGTGAGGCTAATGCAGCATGTGCTGCCAGGGATTGAACTGGGATTGCCTAAATTTGCCTAAGCAGATACTCTAGACCACTGAGCTATTTCGCTTGATTTTGCCTCAGTTTTCTGTATCTCATTTTATGATTCTATTTTTTTTTTTTTTTGTATTTTTGAGGTAGGGTTTCACTATGCAGTACAGGCTGGCATTGAGCTTATTTTATATCCCAGGCCAGTCTCGAACTCATAGTGGCCCTCTTGCCTCGGTCCACTGAGTGCTGGGATTACAGGTTTGCACCACCATGCCTAGCCCTCTGTAATCCAGCTCTTGTTTCTTACGCTCCTCACCAAGAATGTCAAAAGCTGTGCAGGATACAGCAGTTTTCATATCGTAGTCAGGGTTGACAGAGGAATAGATTTAATACAGGATGCATAATTCATAGGACTATTTTATAATATTCACTCAAAGAGTCAACTGCGGAAGAGTGCCAGAAATCTATCCACACACTTAAGACTCCAAGAATCCAGCTTAGGGCCTGAATCACACGGTGGTATCCAACTAGAGTCCAACTAGAGGCCTAGAGCCCATGATGATGTCTTCCATGAGTCCAGCTGGAGGCCTAGAGCCCATGGTGGTGTCTTCCATGAATCTAGCTGGAAGCCTAGAGCCAATGACAGTCTCATGCATATTTGTGTCAAGTATGCACACACTAAAGGTCCAACAGTCAGTAGTGGAAGCTGGAAAGTCTGTGCCAGCAGGCTGAGGGATTTACACTGGCCGTCATGAGGCCCCGTCAGGAAGGTGGGTGGAATCAGAGCTTGGGCTGTTGAGGACTTGGTGGATGGACCTGGCTTATCTGTAACCCAAGCTCTTGGGAGGCTGAACAGATGGATCACTATGAGTGTGATCTATGTATGACACTCTGTAGACCCTGGCCACTGTGTGGCCTGGTCAGGATGGCAGGTAGAGTCGGAGTTGGAGCTTGGGGTAGCACATGGGCTAAGAGTCCTCGCCTGGATGGCACGTGGTCAGGTTGGGATGGTGGGCAGAGTTCTGTGCTGTTTCTTTTGTCCATAATTTCCAGTTTCATTGCACTATGGTGAGTTAATATACATTGATTCCTTTGCATTTATTTAGGAAAATGATCATGCTAGAACATATTCTATTTTGGAGAACTTCCTATGTGCGAATGAGAAACGTGTATTCTGATGATGTTGAGTGGAACACCCTATATGGGTCTGCTAAGCCCATTTATTCATAGGCCTATTTTAGTTCCGTTATTTATTTGCTGATTTTTTGACTAATGTTCCTTTTGACAATGAGCTGTTAAAGTACACTCTTATAATTGTGGTATCACAATTTTGATTTGATATTCCATGTCTCTCAAAATTGGTCTTCTACAATTGGGAGCTGTTATGTGAGGTGCATCTGTACGTGTAATTATTGTCTCTTCCTCTTGCTGCTTTCTTCGAACTAGACATGGTGACTTTATCTCTTTTCATCATTCTTGATTTGAAGTTCACATTGTTTACAATTAGAACACTTACTATGATTTTTTCTGGGTTCCTTTGCCATGGAATGTTATTTTTCATTCTTTGAATTTCAGCCTTTGAATTTACTTTTGAGTTAAATGTTTTTTATAGTTCATATTGTTGGGTTTTGTTTCTTGATACATTCTTTTGACTGGAAAAATGAGGACATTTGCATTGATGATTATACCTAATATACACTGGCTTATATTTTAATGTCATTTTCCTCCTAAATGCTCTGTACTTTCCTCCTATTTTTGATTAGTTGCTCTGCTTGGTGCTTCTTTTATGTTGTTGTTCTTGAAGTGGTTGTATCTTTCTCTTTGTAGACTATCCATCAGTACTCTTGGTAGGGTTGGTTTGGTGGTCATGAGTTTCTTCAGTTGTGAAGGTATCTTATTTCTTCACTTAACTTAAAAGATAGTTTTGTAGAGAACATCAATATGGGTTGCAAAGTGTTTTCTTTCATGACTTGAAATATTTTGCTCCAAGCAATTCTTGACTTGATGGTTTGTGTTGAGAAAACTGGCATTATCCTGATGGACTTTACGTTTAGATGATCTGCTTATTTTCTGGATAAACAATGTAATTTTGAGCAAAGATAGCAATATGGAAAGCAATAAAATAATGGATGAACAATTATACTGTAACACGATATTAATTAAAAATGGTGCTGTGCCAGTGTAATAGCTCAATAGATTAAAGCACCTGCTTAGGCAGAGTGTAGTGGCTCGGGTTCAATCACCACTTGCCCTGTCAGCCCTGCACTCAGGGTGTGATTGAGATTGAGCATGATGGCATGCGCCTGTTTATCCTGAAATTTTCTGATCTTGTAAACATTGATGTTTTTTATCCCCTATTTCTGTCAAGGCTGTTGTTACTATTTGGATTTCAATTGCATAATTCTTTGTATTACTTGTGATCATATAGCTTTTCTTTGGACAAAACTAGTTCTGTATTTCTAACAGCAGGGTTAATCTGTGTATTTTCTAGCATATTTTGAACCTCATTATAGAGCACTTTAGTATTCATGCTAGAGTTCTTTTTCATTTTTTTGTTTATAAAATACTAAGTATTTAATTTTTTGAGACTTCTATAAATGTGATTGTTTTCTTAGTTTCTATCTCAGTCAGTTGATTATCAGTGTAGAGAATGCTATTGATTTTGTGTGCTAATTTGTTCTTTGCTGCATTTCTTTAAAATTCTAAGTATCTTCTGGTGAAAAGCATTTGGGAAATTCTGTGGAAAGATCATGACTACAATTAGAAATATTTTTACTTTCTCATTTCTTAATAGCATAATTTTTATTTTTTATCTGGCCTGACTTCTGGCCAAAGATTGGAGTACTATATTAAATAGCAGGATTGAAAGTGGATAGTCAAGTTTTGCCCAAGATATTACAAAAAATATTCTTGGTGCTCCTCCATGTAGCAATATATTGACAGATGGTTTTACATAATTTGCTTTTTATCAGGTTGAGGGTGGATCTTTTTGTACTTAGTTTCATGAGGATTTTAGTGAAGAATTGTTGGATTTTTGCTGAAAGCCTGTTCTAACACTTTTGAGATTATAATGTATTTATTTTTCCTTGCTTCTATTTGTGGATTCATCATATTTATGGATATGTCCATGTCGAATTATGGTCACATTTTGGAGAAGTCTAATTGGTCATAATATGTAATCTATGAAATGATTTGTTATATTTTATTTATAATCTAACTATATTACAGTGATATATGTACAGCCATGTTCCTAGCAGGAAAAAGACAATAGTTAAATTATTGTAGGGACCTACATTCCTATCAAGAAGTACCTTAGATAGTGAACATATCGTTTGCATAAATAAAGGAGTACCATTTAGTTATGTAAAAGGATAAGTTTGAGCTATTTGTAGGAAAAGAGTTGAATATTGAGATCACAATTCTAAATGAAATTACAAAAGGTTGAATATCATATAGTTTCTCTTATATGAAAATTCCAAGACAGTCACTGAAAGAAAGATAGCATCTTTAAAAAACGATGTGGGAAAATATGACACTGCACATGCTGAAGATCAAAAAAGGGACACGAATCATTCATTGTGCACTAAAATAAATTCAAAGTGGATGAAATATATGAATCTTAAAACATAGATGTTTTGTACAACAAAATATCAGTGTTCTGGATACGTCATGGCTATCTGGATGAATCACAATCATTACTTGACCAGTTTGCTCTGTGCAAAAGCCCAAGAGAATGTTTTCTCTCTAGTTGACTCTCCCTAGGCACACTATACATCACCGATCCCTTTCCACTGTGGCCCCACAATCTCCTTGAAAAGAAAATTTCCAACACCACTGAGTTACAGGAGGTTAAGAAGCAGCACATATCTATAAGACCAGAATGACAGGCATTGCAATAACTGTTTTAGTATTATACACTGCCATCCTCAGTGTCAAAAACCTGTTGGAGATTTTTCGGACCATTGGCTAATTCATCCTGTGTATATAAGTGCATGGTTTTGCCCCTGCCATGTTTCCTAGCTTTTCTTTTTGCTGTCTCTTCATTGTTTAATCCTTAAGTTCTTGATTTCCATCTAGTTGTGCTATGCCTTTCCATTTTTATTTCTTCTTTTGAGTTCTTACACTAGGGAGACTATATGATATTTACACATGTATGTCTGGTTTATTTCACTTATGAGTATATCTTCAAGATTCATCCACATATATAAGAAGTATTCGAGTTTATCATTTCTTATAGCTGAGTAACATTCCATTATATAAAAACACTACATCTTTTTCAACCATTTTTCACGTGACGGGCATTTTGGGTGTTAAATGCTGTGCATGGTTTCAAGGTAAATCCAGAGAGGATTTGAATGATATTGTCAGATACAGAAGTTACATGTTTTCTTATATAGGCCTTACTTCAATTTGGCCTTAACCACCCAATAGAAAGGTTTAACCCTGAGGCATAAAAAGTAAAGACAGACTAGTATGATGAATTTTAAAAGTTTCAAGTCAACAGCTTCTGACACTGGCAGTTCTGCTGATAACCCACTGCTATTATGAAATATTGGACTATTTATACAACTGGTTTCTCTTAGCTTAATGAGAAGAAATATTTGTAACATCTATAGAAAACTTATGTCTGCATCATGTACTCTCAACAACTACTATGAAGACAATAGCAAGCATTGTATTGATTATTGCGCCTTCCTACTGATGGGTTCTGAAACTGTGTCATTGCTATTCTTTTCTTGTTGAATTAATAAAATTTTAAAAAATGCAAAATGCAATAAGCTGAAGAAAAAAATAAAACAGAGATGTTAACTCTGCCAGGAAATAGAAAAAATAGAAGTCTTGCAAATAAATTATGAACAAATCATCAATTGCACAGGAACTAATACAAGCATCTACACCTAGGACAGCGATTCTCAAACTGTGAGTCGCGACCCCAGTGGGGGTCGAATGACCAAAGCACAGGGGTCACCTAAAGCTATTCTGAATCATAGCTATAGCAAAATTACAGTTTTGAAGTAGCCACCAAAATTATTTTTTGGTTTGGGGTCACTGCAATATGAGAAACTCTATTTCAGGGTCACGGCATTAGAAAGGTTGAGAACCACTGCCCTAGGATCTTATTTTACTAAATACCTTTTCTCATCAAGGGAAACCACAAACAGTATGTACAGACAGTACACAGAGTGGAAAACTTTTTTCCACATGTTCTTAATAAAACTACTACCTAGAATATATAAACAGTACAAGTAAATTAGTCCCCCAAAATTTAAAGATGCAGTGCAAAAATGAGCATTTCAAGTGAACAGACATCAGATGAAGAAGTAGAAACAGCACACACACACACACACACACACACACACACACACACACACACACACATATATATATATATATAAAATGAAAATTTCTTCAATTGGTGATAAATGGAAAGATACAAATAAAAAATTCCATCTGATTCCAGAAAGAATGGCTATTATCAATAAATCAACCAGTGTTAGTAGGAGTGTAGACTCATTCAGTCACTTTGGAAATCAGCATGGAAGTTCCTCAGAAAACTAGGACTAGTGGTCTCATTTGATCTAGCTATTACACTCTTGGGTATCTTACCAAAAGCATTAGGAGCATGAAACCACATAGATATGTGCACACTCACATTTATAGCAGCAGTTTGTAATAGCCAAATACTGGAAACAAATCATCTCTTTCTGACTGTAGGATCACTTCAAGTTTCTTCCAGAAGGCTGAGTTAGCATTTATACATTTTTTTCATTTCTGTTTATCTTCAAAATTATTTATTACCTCTGATTCTGAAGGATAACTTTCCTGAACATATACATCTTGGTTATAATTTTACTGCATGTCTTGAAATACATCATTCCATGTTTCATGTTTCTCAGATCTTTTCCAAGATTTTTAAAAAATATTTGTTCTCAGTTCAAGGAATAAGCATATGCCTCTTTTGATCTACCTGTTCTATATTCAAAATTTATATATTTGATACTATTTCCTAGAATTATTATTAAATGTGCTCTAACATATATTCTTACACTCCATGTACTGTTCAATTCGAGTCGTCAGATTTTCCTCACACTGAAGAGCAAGCTCTACCTTGGAGTCTGTTTTGCACTTTCCAGGCATTTTCATTTTCTTCCCTGTGATACTGAGCTTTCCAATCTCTGCTTTCTTCATTTCTGAAGCTATTCTTTTCTCTTCAGAAAACAATTTCTCCTTTTTAATTCTAATGCTTCTTAGTCAAAGATACTTTTATTAAGCCATTCTATATGGAAGCCCATTAACTTTGATTATTAAATGGTATTTTTACTTATAATATTTTCCTAATACAACAGATTTGTTGGGATACAATCCTATCATCAACTTAAGGAGTATTTGTGTTTTCCTTGTTTTTGACATTTACATCATTGCAGTCATAACAAATTTTTGTTTATTTTCTTTTGTTTTGTACTGTTTGCAATTCATTCAAGATTTTTCACAAGTATCTTTCTAAATGATGAAATGCTCATAAAAGTTTAAACATTTCTATTATATTAGTACACTAATACTATTTCACAGCAAAAATAATTGGGAACATTAAGAAAGCATAGGGAATAACAAACAATATAGAAACACAAACTAGAAACATTACTTATTTTCAGACTCTGCACCTTCTTGTCTACATGATTGTGGACAATTACATTGCTTTGACCCAGTTGTTATTTTATTAAGCCATTCTATGTGGAAGCCCATTAACTTTGATTATTAAATGCTATTTTCACTTATAATATTTTCCTAATACAACAGGTTTGTTGGGATACAATCCTATCATCAATTTAAGGAGTGCTTGTATTTGGTTTCTTGTATCTTAATTTAGCTAAGAAGATTAGATTAATCACAAGAACTCATTGACCTATAAATATTTTATTATTCTTTTTGATTCCAGGGACTTCAAACCTAAATTAATCTCGCTGTTTGCATTTTCATCATTTATCCTGTATGACTTATAAATTAGCAAGTTAAAACAAATATAGAGGTTCACCTTATGAGGAATTATAATAAGTAGTTAAGCAAAAAGTCTTGGGCTACCATTTCAAGGGAAATAACAAATGTTCCAGCCCATGCAGAAGTACCAATTATAAGCTCCATGAAGTGAGAAATGCTTTTTGGCATATAAGAAGCTTGCTTCGTTTTGCCATAGCTTTTTGTTTGATCTCCTCTCTTCTTTTCTTTTCTCTTCTCACTGATGTTACTTTATTCTTTATTCAAAAAGCATTTAATGCTCTCTTTCCAGCCATCAAGCCCTCTACCTTTGGGTGAGGCTATTAATGAGATGAGACATTGTGTAGATCATGGGGCATGGGGAACACTAATAAATAAGCAAAGGATGTGCACTCAGTGTATTACAACTCTAAATTAGTGACTGAACTATGCTTGACCCAGCTTTTAACCTGCTTAACTTTTCAGGATTTTAAAAGCACAAAACCATTGAAATCTTTGATCTGAGAAGTTTATCCCATGAAAATATATTAAATGCCTACTAGGTGTTATACCCTCTCCTGAAAACTGATGATGTTTATCTTTCATTATATTTGTAAGGAAACTATTCATGTTCTTACCTTTTCACCTCCATTGAAATAATGTTTGTCTTACTGATTTGCAACTTGAGTTCCTTTGACTAGTGATAAATGGATCAAAATTACAGTGTACTTTTTCTAACATTTAAAGAGTATCTCCAGTCAGACATAGCAGTACATGCCTGTAATCCCAGCACCAAGGTGGTACAAAGCATGAGAATTATAAGTTCTAGGCCAACAAGGGAAATATACTGAGACTCATTCACAAAATGAAAAAAAAAATAATAAAATGTGTCAGAGATATAGATTAAAGATAGAGTTTCTCTCTGCCTAATCATGACATTGACATAGATAACAGAAAATAAGAGCGGTTCTGTGTTTTCGTTCATGCTTTGAAAGCTGTCACCTTCTTTAACTTAAGGTACATGTTCTCTAGGAAGCTGTTACCTTTTCAGCCAGAGCAATAAAACATGACAAATAGAGAAGAGTGATACAGCCTAGCTTCACATCATGGACTGAAAAAGAGATTCTCTACCTAACTGCATATAGTGTAAGTCATAAAAAAGTGCTTAAATATCTAATGAAACTAAAAGGAACTGATTTAAGGATGATACAGCACATTGTAGAAAGTTTTTCTTTTATTGTATGTACTATACTTATTCTGCCTCTGGTGCACAATACTTATACCTGTAAATTGAAAGACAAAAGGTTTTTTAATAGTTATAGTCTGTAGCCCTTTACGTCCTGGCAGGAAATGCATGGCACTGAAGAAAAGCTGTGCATGCCATGGCGGGTGGTCAGGAGCCACAAAAAAAAACAATAGGTCTAGAGAGGGAGAAACACCAGCGTAGGCCACAGCTTCAGTGACTCATTCTGACCAAGCTCTCCCTCTTTACAGCATATTTATTGTCTTCATGATTTATTTATTTCCCAAACGTCTGTGAGGCCTTTGGAGAACATTGTTGATCTAAATCATGACTTTATGCTTAAATTATTAAAATGTGTTTCTGCAAAAGTATACTGATATATAACTAAATTGGTTTGATCAAGCAGCTAATATATTCAAATATATGATAAGATTAGCAAATTGCACTATTTGGCTCCTCATTCCATTTATGTTGATTTATTTGTAGTTAAATATAAGTGATCATAAAAGTCCTACTAAAAAAGTGTATTTTAAGTTATAAAAATTTGATATTATCTCACTGGTCTCTACTTAAAAGTGTTTCTACTTTTGTAATCAAATATAGCTCAGCAGTACACACCCTGCCTGAAAAAAACATGACTCTGGGTTTGATTCCTCATACAAGAAATAAAATAAAATTATATCATTTATTCTGAAACTATCAATTTGAATTCCTCACAATATTATGAAAACAGTTACAGGATCAGATTTCTGGATAGAGCTGTGCAGAATTCATAGAGTAAAATTTAAAAGACATATCTACTTTACTTTTATTGCTATTTACTATCTTACTATATTATTTCCATTTATGCTTTTATGGGTGCATTTGAATAAAAGAATAAGCATAAATTAATTTTAAAATGCATTTACGTGGGAGCTAATATTCACAATTCCTGATAAGTAGTCTAGATGAAAACTCCACACATTTCAAAATATTAAGTTGTTTTAGAAAAATTCCAGTGAATAAAATATTCATGGGATGGTGCTTTGTTCAGCAATGTCTTTGTTACTTATGGGTATGAATAAAATGGTAAGGCTAGTTCACTATTTATGGTTGTGTATATTTTACCATTGTAAAAGGTGATGTATATATTTAATTATTAGACTGCTGACATGATTCTGCAATTTTACGTAATTAAGCATAAAATGGGTCATCAGTTATGGTATTTGTAATTTAGCAAATGGAGTCTATAGAAACTTTCAAATCAAGTTCAGAGGCTATGAAACAGAAGAAAGAAAATGATTGTCATAGGTTCTTATGTACACGTATCATTTTAAGAAATTTTAAATTTGGACCTAATTTTAAAGTTATAGAAACTGTAAAATCAACATTAAATGTTTTTATTATGATTATTATGGTTATTACAATAATAATAATAATAATAATAATAATTATTATTATTATTATTATTATTATTATTATTATTATTATATTGGTGGGACCGGGGTTCAAACTCATGACCTTGCACTTGCTAGGCTGACACTTGTGCCATGGAGCTATCTCCCTGGTCCCTGCATTAATTTTTCTTGTGTTTTCTTTCTTATGTTCAAAGAAGCTATACAAGGTACTATATGTAATATATTACAGTTTCTATTTTCCTTTTGGTATTATGTGGCATTTGACTCTTTCTCTATATTGCTTGGTTTTTCAGTACCTTGACAGCTGAGGGTTAGCTATTTTGAAAGTATTTTGTTGATTTACATTTTTCTGGTATCTTCACAAAATGAGAATGAGTTATATTATTTTTGACAATAATACTAGAAAAGTTAGATTTCTTTTATAAATGATATTGGTGAATTAATACTATACCTATACCTTATTAATAGCAATCTAGCTACCAGACTATCAATGAAGTTTCCTCCTCATAAATTAGCCTTTCTTCTGTATATGTTGATCACTTTGGAAGAGATCTTTGGAGATTATGAAAAAGAGGTTTTTTTTTTGTCTTTTTGATACAGGGTCTCGCTATGCAGTTGAGGCTGGTCCTGAGCTCACTTTTGTAGCCCAGGCTGGTCTCGAACTCATACCAATCCTCCTGCCTCAGCCTCCCGAGTGCTGGGATTACAGGCGTGAGCCACCACGCCCGGCTATTAAAAAGAGGTTTTTCTATAAGCTATCACCAACTTATTTCAGCATCCGTTGATTTGCCTCTTTTGGAACATTCATAATTCTGTGTTCACATGATGCTAATTTTATATTTCTTACTTTATATTAATTTGGATGTATAATGAGAAGAATTGTTCATTGTCTTAGCTTCATTTGAAGAATTTTTTAGTATCAGTATGTAGAAATATATATTCATCTTATTTTGTAAGTTAAATTCCCATAGTATTTATATTAATTATGTTTCCAAACTATTGCATCATAGCCACTAAACTTCTGCAGAGGGATTTTCTATTTTTGAATGAGTCCCACCTTTTCTGTTTTTTAATTGTATTTATTTCCTTATCTCTGGCATGGCAGGCTGATGCTCCAGAACTGTCTTGCATTTCCCCTGCTGCAAGCCTGGTGTCTAACTTTACTCCAGTGTTCTCTAATATGTTTTATTGTGAATGCTATTTAGAATAAAATGCCCTGATAAAAAGTGTGCTTGTTATCACAAGATGATTCTTACTTTTGCCAGCTGACTAGACTGAGGTAGGAAGTATGTGTGTACATCTTCCAATGCATAAATATATGCTGAATTTTACATCTATGTATATTTAAATACATTTAACTGATAACATTTTTTGAATGAGTTAATTATACATTTATATATGTATATTATATTTCTGTCTATAGTTCTAGTGCAGTATGTAGGCAAATTGTCTTAGTTACTTTTTTCATCACAAAGAAAAAATACCTGAGTCCCTAAATTAAGGGAGGAAAGATTTATTTAGCTCTAACTTCGTGGAGGTTTCAGTTCACAGTTGGCTGGCTCCAAGGCATAGTTTCACATGGCTGGGGTACAACATGTTATCACAATGAAAGACAGCAAAAAGCAAGGGGTGTGACAAGTATTTTTCTGTCCCTTATATTGCACACAGACTACATACGCTAGGGCAGGTATAGCACTCAAACCCTTATTCCCAGAACTGACGCTTGAATCAATCACAGACTATAAATTCAGCTTCCTTTGAAAAGCTCACCATTATATGACTACAAGAGGGTCTGGAGTGACATCTAGACAGAAAATATAGCATTCTGCAATTGGCCTCCCTAAGAGTCATACACATCTCTTTATGCAAAAGATATTCAGTCATCTTTAAGAGTTGTCACAGTTCTAATAGTTCAATATTGCTGGTTGGCCCAAGTTTGAAGTCTCCTTTGTGATGTAAGACAAATTTAGCTTTGATCCCATGTACAAAGTAAAAGTTAAACTCTTCCAGTGTTCAATGACACGTGGTAAACATTTCCATTTCAAAAGATACCAATAAATTATACAAGAGAATGAGACCAAAGGAAGTCCAAAATTCACAGGTTAAACATTAAGTCCTGTAGTCCCATGTGCAGAATTCAAGGAAATCTGTGGCAAGCTGTGAATACTAAAGAGTTTGTGTGACTGTTCCTACCATACTTTTGGTGGTTATAAATCCCATTACCTCTCTTCGGTCCACTTTACATTGTCTTTGCAGTGTTTGTCACACAATCCACATTCCTGGGTTCTTCAAACTTCTAGGGTCTCCATTTAACCTTTGGAATTACACTCACAGCTTCATATACTGCCCTTGCGGGGGAACAGTAGTGGGCCTCCCATGCCTTCTACTGAAATCTTTATGGAAGACTATCTGATAGACTTCGCATTTTGCATATCCCTAAAATCAGCACCAAGTGGATGATCCCAATGCTAACAGTCAGTTTCAGCAGCAGCCACACCTCCTCCTCTGTTGATTGTTGGGGTTGACTCCATGGATGACTGAGCATTCTGAATTCATTTCTAAGGAATAAATTAAGTGGCCACTATTCTGTAATATGGTGCGCTTTGGCTCTCTTCTCAAAGCTGTCTTTCATTTTGCAATTTACAAGCTGCAAAAAGCGGAGTCCTGGTGCATATTGTAATGCTCTTCAGGCCATCTTTTACATTGTATTTCTTCTCAGCAACCAAGATATCTTTTGCTCTATCTTTCTATCTTTGCAGTTCACACATTTACTGGAGTCTCCTTGCTGACCAAACTCACAATGTTTTAAATCATTCTGATGAGCTCTTTGCTCTTCATTCTCAACACAGATCTGGTTAAAATCCCTCAACTGCAGCCAGGTATGGGGGCACATACCTGTAATCCCAGCACTTGACAGGATGAAGCAAAAGGATTTAATCTGAGTTCATGATTGGTCTAGGCTATAAAAGTGAGCTCAAGGCCAGCCTGAACTGTATAGTGAGACCCTGTCTCAAAAAAACAAACAAACAAAAAATTCCCCAATTGAAGGTATTCCACAGTATCAAGATTCAACTACCATGTTTTTTTTTTTCTTTTTTCTGCCAGATTCATTAGTCCACCACCCTTAATCTTAGTCTCAGGAAAAGTCTCTGGCCCTGTGCAAAATGCAGACAGATATTCTTCCACGCTATAGCAGACATTTTCTGAAATCCAAGAACTAATGCAGTCCTTCCCAGCAGAAACATAAGCCTAGTCTGATGGCAGTATTTCCTTTTTTTTTGAGACAGAGTTTCACTATGCAGTTGAGGCTGGCCTTGAGCTCATTTTTGTAGCCCAGGCTGGTCTCGAACTCGCACTGATCCTCCTGCCTCAGCCTTCCGAGTGCTGGGATTACAGGTGTGCACCACCATGCCCGGCCTGATGGCAGGATTTCTATCAGTCTTTTGGTTTTATAAGCTTTAATCAGATTCTTCTTTACAGTATAACCTAAGTTAGTCCAGTGCTACCTTTTCATCCAGCATCCCTAACTTTTCAAAAACTCTTCCCACAAGCCATTTCTAAAGGCTTCTGTCCCAGTTAGGGTTTTTAAAGGAAAAAATGTAACAAAGGACACATACTTTATACATTTATTTTATAATATTTACCCAAAGAATTGAATGTAAAAGGGTAAATGAGATTTGTTCATACCCTAGAGACCAAGAGACTCCTGCTCAAGGCCTCTAACCCATGACAATATCCTGAAAAATTCTGCTGAAGATCTAGAGCTCATGATAATGAGCCCAACTGAACATCTAGAGCTAACAGCAATGTTTCAGGCAGTCTATCAAGGATCTTCAGTGGGAAGACCCAAAGGTCAATTATGGAAGTTGGAACATCTGTGTCAAAGCGCTGAAGGATATGTGCCAGCAGCCTTCGGGATCTGCACCAAAGCCAAGATGTGATCTTCAAGGTAAGAACCAGATGTCTCCCCAAAAGAACCACAGCCATCTTCCGAAATGACAAAGATCCAAGCTCCTTTGAACATGAGAACAGTTGAGTTCATACCAGAAAAATCACTGCAACAAATTTCCTCAAGAGAATCAAGAGCACACCATTTTCACCTTCAGTTCTCTTTTATTCTGTTGGTTACAACCCTCAGATGAGCCATTCACACACAGTACCATGCTGATTCAGTTCAGCTAGGTGGTACAAGTTGACCAGTAGTTAATCCACTAAAGTTCTTAACCACACGGTCAGGTATAGTGACAGCAATGATCCCACTTCTCTGGTACCCAATTTTGTCTTAGTTACATTTCCTCATTCTGACACAAAATAGCTAGTGCTCAAAGTTAAGGGAGGAAACGTTATATGGTTCATAGTTTGTAGTGGATTCAGTCCATAATCCAAGGCAGGGTAGCACATGGCTGAAGAATAAATTGCCAAGGTTGTGGAAGATAGAAAAAGCAGTCAGGGGCAGGAAAGCCTCTTTCTGCCAATTATATTGTACGCAGGCTACCCACCCTGTGTCTGTGTACCGCTCATATGCTTACTTCCAGCATGTGACCACCATTTGAACAATCACAAATCCTGGATACAATAACCTCAGAGAAGCCTGTCCCCCATGACTGCATGAGACTTTATGGGGGCATCTAGACACAAAAGATAGCACAAATACCTAGCAGTGCAGGCAGACTTAGGAACATTTATATTCATACTTAAATATCAAGTTCAATACTCTTGTGAACCAAACATAGGAGATCATACTTTCATTAAACATTTTTCTGAATTTATCATTTGATGCTGCATACTTTGCTTTCCCTGTGCAATAACTTCTGCCTGAAAATGTTTTTCTCTCCTATCTGCATATTGAAAATTACCTATTCTTTAAGACTCAGTGACAGTTTTAACTTTTTTCCTAAAAATATTTATTGCTCCTTTGAATATGTTGCAATTTCCTCATACAATGCACGTGCTTTGTTTTAATCACATTTCTTACTTTCTATGTTATTTGTTTAAAAGATGGATTTGAATTATATTTCACTACTATTATTTGCATGATATATTCAAGATGGTTCCTGGGTTATTGCAGAGATCTTTGATTTATTTTACTTAGCATCCTTTTAAATAAAAACTATCATCTAACCACCAAACACAGTCTTCATTGGCCTTGGATCATACTTCTTACTGTCTTTTTGTACTCCATCCCAAAGATACACCATGTCATCTTCAACACTGAACTTTTTCCTTTCTCTGAGACTGTGGCACGAGCAGTAGACATTGGTCTGATAGAATCAATAAGAACTTTTCATTGGACCTAATAAAAAGATATTTGGGAGCACCCATCAAGCTTGATTTTAGCTACGAAGATGTCAGGCTGGATATAGTTATCATTGCTCCTCCACACAAACAGTTGTGCAGGGACGAGCAAGAAAGTCCGTACGGTATTCTCAGAATAATCAGAAAAGACACTAGTTTCTCAGGACTTTGTAGAAAGCATGATAGTGAATATATACTTTCGGTTTATTGTTCCTCAAATTAGTGTCTTATATTTAAATGATTAGTATGTAAACTGGCAGCAAGATATACATACTGAATTGCAAATGATATCAGCAAAACATTAACTTCCTTAAGGTAAACTTCCTTCATTCTCATCAAAGACACTATCAATCCTTAAGAGTGATAAAGTAGAAAATTAAGGCGTTACTGCTGTACTTTAGAATTTAACTCATGAGGGGACAGGAGATTAGAGCATTAGCACTAGATACAGAAAGAATAGTAAGTTGCTATAACACATTACTGACATCTTAAGTCCTTTGTTTTGCAAGGAAGCGAAAACAACTTCAGTTTAAGCTTAAACCCTAGAGAGCAAATACGGCAGCTCCATGACTTAGGATTTTCTTGAGAAAAGCTAAGTCTCTATATGACCTACAATTCATGGGACCTAAAAGCAGAAGATCATAAATCTCATGAATTCATATTAGTTAAATTATTTGTTCAACACTGGGGTGCAATTTAGGAAGTGTAAAGAATTATAAAATAATAGATAGATTATATTATAAGAGAATCCCAAGAAAAGGAATTATGAACCTAGGCTGTTTACCCTACCTAATGTGAAAATGAGTAGTTCCACATTAAAGGATTATTAATCATTCACTGTGATGAAGGCAAGTCAAGGGAAGTGATTAATTATACCAGTGTACCTGAGGCAAATCTTTCAAAGGGGTGGCAAAAAACCTGAACATTTAGTTTGAAGTACAGAGCTCCACAATTACATTTTAAAGGCCCAAATATCAATATCTACTGGACAACTAATTACAATACATCTATTTTCCTCATAATATCATCCTTGATATTTGCTGAGATTGTTAAATATTTTTATTTTTAATTTCTTTCTTCATTTATTTACATTGTTACTCCTGCTCCACATGTCTTCACACTTTTTTCCAGAATTGGTAAAGCAAACCTAGGGACCTCACACTGAACTACATGCCAAGTTTTTTTTTTTTTTTTTTTTTTTTTTCAGACAAGTTCTTGCTGAATTTCTCAGGATGGTCTTATAATGAAACCCTCCACTATCAGCATCCTGGCATGTTGGAATTACATGCATACAACTGCTGGATATACTTTTCAACATTTGCACTTGAAAAATGTATTATTCTAGGATTACTGATCATGCTCTCATGAAGGGCAGATACCATGATTTTCCTCCTAATTTTGTCTATATTTCCTTCTGAGATTCATTTGTACCTTGCTTAAGTATGAATTATTGCCCTAAATTCAACTTTGTGTATTTCACAGTATGTATGAAATACACAATTTGTGTATTTCACAGTATGTATGAAA
This sequence comes from Myocastor coypus, assembly GCA_004027025.1. Lineage (NCBI taxonomy): Eukaryota > Metazoa > Chordata > Mammalia > Rodentia > Myocastoridae > Myocastor > Myocastor coypus. The sequence goes on from PVJA010025068.1 coordinate 27,998, forward strand.
TACACAATTTGTGTATTCCATAGTATAATGTTAGAATTCTTCACAAGTAAATATACCTAATATTTACATGCAGATATCTTTCTCTGTCTCTCTTTAACTTATTTTTATTAATAGAAATATGAAAGTAATAGCAATGAGACAGTTTCACTACAGGTTAGAAGGCCAGAAACAATAATTAATGCACTGTATATTGTTGTCTTTGTCTTAGTTGTTCAGAGTACAAGAGGCAGACCTCATTTCTTGGCCAGCTCAGCCCACCCTGAGCAAATTGCTGGTGCAGCATGTGGTGCCAGGGATTGTACCTAAGCAGGTGCTTTAGACCACTGAGCTATCTCACGGGTTCAGATATCTCTTCTTTGGAGTCATCACAATTGAATAAACTATCCAACCTGAATTACTAGCTTGATGTTCATGACTACTATATAGATGGTCATATTCAATAGCATAATTTGGTACAGATACATGAAATTTTCAGAGTTAAACAAGTAAAAAACTATAGAATATTTCAGTTTTGATAATCACTCTGAATAATGAAATTATTTTCAAAATGTATAATAAAGAACAGGGCTAAATTTCTTATTTTGAAGATATCCTTCAAAATTTATTTTGGATGATGTGATTATCAACTTTATATTCTGCCCCCTTATGAACATGGCAGAACACAGTATAGCTGAAGAAATAAAGTAGGAAAACATATAACAATTTTAGCATTGATTTCATTTTAGATCAATCTCACACATCCACAATCAGAACATTAGCAAATAATTTTTACTTCCTATGTCTCCACTTTGCAGAATAATTTTTCTTAGCTCTTGGTTTCAGCACCACAAATAATATGTGAAGGCATTAAGATAAAATTTATGCAATAGGGGGCTGGGGAGATAGCTCCATGGCACAAGTGCCTGCCTGGCAAGTGCAAGGTCATGAGTTCGAACCCCAGTCCCGCAAAAAAAAAAAAAAAAAAAAAAAAAATTATGCAATATTTTCTACATTACTATACATGGTCAGAGAACCAGGCATGATGACATATTTCTGCATTTCCAGCATACAAGATGTTGAGGAAAGAGGATGCCAGTAAGGGCTCTATAGTGAGTGTAGGTCAGTCTGAGCTATGTAGTGAAACCCTATACCCAAAGAATGGTTTGCCACACACCTGTAATTTCAGCACTTGTAACACTGAGGCAGGAAGAGTACCATAATCTGGAGCCCAACCAACATTACAGCAAATTTAAAGTCAATCTTTACCAGAAAAAATAGTAAAAGTTCATAAATTACAACATAAGAATTCAAAAGAAGAAATAAAAGTGGAAAGGTACAATATAGTTAAATGAAAAGTAAGAATTTAAGGATTGAGCAATGAAGAGAGAGCTAGGAAAGAAATTGGGAAACATGGTAGTGACAAAATCATGCACTTATACACATAAGGTGGTTAAGATAATGGTCCTAAAATTCTCCAACAGGTTTTTGAAACCAGCAGGCAATTGATAGAATTTACATCTTGACTATCTTTATATTGGAAGATGTCCATGTGTGTTTGTGGAAACAGAATATTTTAACGTTGCAGAAACATCCTCACAGAAACAGGTAGAAATAATGTTTTCCAGCTGGCTGGTCCCATCAACTACATCAGTTGACACAGAAAATTAAACATTAGCAATAACCAATGTTCTCAAAACAAAAATTAATTATATGAATATTTATACTTTATATATCTAATATTGTTCTTTTACTCCTACAACTTATACTAACAATATTTCCTTATATGTAATGATTTAATATTTTGAGAATTTATGTTAGAAGGTAAAACAAATATTTTCTAAGCATTATCAACCTAAAAATGGCCCTCAGGGACTTCAGAAAACAACAGCAAGCCAAATTCCAAATTAAAACAAGGAAAGAAATATTGAAAATTGTGTAGAAATAAATGAAATGAAAATTAAAATTGCAATAAAATAAAAACTGGATTATTTTGACAGGTAAAATTAATTCACAACTTAAACTCAACTCTCCAAAAAACAAGTAAAATTACAGAAAAGAGAGAAATTTTTTAGGTAAAACTACAGAGATACAATGGATCATAGGATAAATAAAACAAACTCAATAAAAACTAGAGAAGCAATAATTACAAAAATATTAGTGCTTTCTTTAAGGGATTTTCTAGGAATATATTTCTTCTATACATATTTCATATGTATGTGTTTGATGAAGTCATGATAATGTACATAACTCATTTTGTGCAAAAATGTTTCTTTTAGACAGTGCTTTAGAAAATATTTATACATAGAGTTTCACTAGATTTAAACAGAAGATACATTTTCATTAAATAATATTTTTCTTTGGTTTACAGCAGTAGTTTTACTCAGAAGTAATTTTAATATTAAAAACTTGTTTTAAAATAAAAAAAAATCTAGCCCACACCTTTTTACCATTAGACAAAATCTTTTACTATTTTACTATAATTGTTCTTTATACAACTGAGTTTAAAAATTAAATCATTATTATATATTTCTATTCTCTTAACTTCATAATTTAATTATAGAATGTCATTATTATGCCAAGCTTTTGGGAATGGCTTATGGGAAGAGACAGGAAAGGTTCAGAGATGTCACCTGCAAGCGAAGCAATGGAAAACCCTCAGCTGTTTTGTTTGGGAGATTCTGGTCAGAGACTAGACCAGAAGACTGACAGAAGGCCTCCCTGTAAAGACCAGACTGAGGAAGTGTCTGTGGGGAAAAGGATAGGATTGGTCATTGGACTCCAGATGCTTTGTGCTATGAATTGGCTGTAAGTCTGCTGGACTTTGCTTGAGCCCAGAGACTGCGTAAGATTGAGATTAAGCATGGCAGACTGATTAATCTTTCAAGAGGTATTTTAAAGCAGCAAACTATTGGGGAAGTGGCATGGCTATTATGGGTGGCCCTTAGCCAGAGCCAGGCAGGATGAAAGTGTGAGTTTGTCCAGAAAGGAAACACCAGGAAAGTTTTGAACTGCAAAGATGGACCTAAGAGGATCTCCATTGCTGGGAAGGAACCAGTGAATCAAAAGGATGGCCTGAGGGCATCACAAGAGCTGCCAGCTCTTTGCTCCTTGCAGCCTCAGAATTGCAAGGGAGAGAGGATTTTTTGGTTTTTTTTTTTTTTTTTTTTTTTTTTTTTTTTTTTTTTTTTTTTTT
>PVJA010025069.1:0-31214 GCA_004027025.1 Myocastor coypus
GAAGAGGAGGAGGAGGAGGAGGAGGAAGAGGAAGAAAATTTAAAGTCTAGAGATACAGCTCAACGCAAAGGCTGCTTAATCTCAGATTCCCCAGTAACACACACACACACACACACACACACACACACACACACACACACACCCCAGAACAAAAGGCAGACAATAAAAAAAAACCCTGTGTGCTAGTATCTCTGGTTGAAGTAACTGGGACATACAGGCATTCCACTCTAGAAGAATCCTACTAAGCGACCAAGACAGGAGAAATCAATTATAAGAGGAATACTCAGAAAGTAGAGCAACACAAAGCTTACAAAAGGAAAAAGAAATTGCAGTTTTAAAGATAAGTGTTATTCCCCCAACATGTGCCTGGAAGTGTATCCTGTTTCACACCATGTGAATTTGTAAGTCACAACAGGGATTTTGTTTTGGTGCACTTAAGATTCAGAGAATATTGAGCAAGCAAGTATAGCCCAGCAACAGATACATGGGAAAATCCCATACATGCAAAACATGTGTGAGAACAGATAAATGCATAGAAAACCCAGACACCCAGCTAGCTGCAGTGGTATTTAAGGGAAGAATAGGGTGGCAGGGTTTCCCTTTCTTACTTTACATTATTTTTGCACTGTCTAGACTGAATGAGTATGTTTTGTTACATTATCGGAATAATTTTTTAAACAAAATTTAAGATAAAGGGAAAAAAGACAATCAACTGTTATCAATGAATGGTTTCTGATGCCAAGTCTCAATGGACCTCATCAGCTCTTTTTCCAAGGAGTATTTGAGAATAAAAAGGAAGAGAGAAATGGCCACTCCAAAACACTTTACATAGAAACAGGCTAAAATTTTATGGGGGCCCCCTTGGCCGAGAAGCTATTAGGCACCACAGTTCCAAAGTAGCTAGGTAGCAAAGAAAGCACTCCAGAAGAGCTACTCAAGAGCTTCCAAGATCTTCCCATTTGTAAGTTTGAAAGTACTTTTGTTCTTCTCAGAGTTCACATTTCTGGCCCACCCAGCCTTTTGTTAATAACCAAAGGAACCTATCTACAGTAGTGTGGAACCCTCCTTATTCATCACCCCAAATACAAGTAGCCTAGAAAGCATTAATACCCCAAGTCCTTAAGCTGAAAGCACTTGGCTGTGTATAAGTGCCCCAAACTATTACTCTTGTCTCCATGAAGCAATTCAAATGAGCATCCCAAATAGGAAATGTACTATTCATCTTTAGACAATGAAATAACCACCACATCTTTCTGCTCCAGATCCAGGTAAATGTGGAGTAGGCAAGGAGGTTACAAACTGTTAAGAAGCCAAACTTTATGCAACCACAAGGCCAGGGGAGTGGGGTGGGCCCCCTCCCACAATGAATCTTCCTTTGTTGTGGCCTAATGTCTATCCTTATCCTGCCCTAGCATCTTACAGGAGGAAGAACAAAGCTTAACTGTGAGAACTATTCCAAGCAATTGTTGATAACAGATCATGACAGAGGAAGCCCTTTGGTTAATATTTAAACATGAAAGAGGTAACATTAACTCCTTAAAATAGTTATGATGAACACCAAGAGACTCTGAACTCTAGCTCAGTGGGTCTGTGGCTCATCAGAAACACCAACTGTTTCATTCAAGGTCAAAAATGCTCTTTATTAAAAAATCTGAGTAAGGCCTAAAACTCCTTTGACTTACCTTAAATTCAATTCCTTTTTATTTTTATTTATTCATTTATTTTTTTTTTTGTGGGACCAGGGTTCAAACTCACGACCTTGCACTTGCCCAGCAGGCACTTGTGCCTCGGAGCTATCTCCCCAGCCCCTCAATTCCTTTTTTAAACAGCTGTAATGTATAAATCTCCCAGTTTTTACAAGTGGATTCCAATAATTTAATTTCTACAGAGATTAAGGAGAAGAAAGGGAAGATTATAGTGGAGCTAAGGTATAATTGAGATGAATGCACTTATTTGTGGGTTTAGATGATATTTTTAGAAACACATAGTATTAAAATATAACTTTCCTACCAGAGGCAAGTATATGTTCTAGAACAAGTGATAGTCTTTGGAAGATACAGTCATTATAGATGGAACACACAGCAATACAAACTTCATCTTAATACATCTTGGTAATTTTTCATTTCCATATAATTAAAGTTTTGTACTCTTCCATTAAAGTAAACAGAGAGAAAGAGACCAATGAAGAAGGGAGATAACAGATAGGCTCTCTTAGGGAGGACATGTACTATAAAATTTTATGCTGGTGAAGAAGGCTACAGAGTTCCTAATGGGCAGACAAGTACATGATAATTTCCTTCTGTGACAGTTCTTAAGGAAGCTAACCACAGCCAGTAGTAGTAGCATTTGCACTCACTCCAAATTTGTGTAGTGGCAAATAGATTTGGGTAGTAGCAAATAGGAAGAATTAGACCTCTTCCATTTCTGCAGATCACTCATCAAAGATCAAAGAGGCAGTCAGTTACATTCTTTTTTTTTTTTTTTTTTTTTTTGGTCTTTTTTCAGGCTGGCTTTGAGCTCACTTTTGTAGCCCAGGCTGATCTCAAACTCATACCAATCCTCCTGCCTAGCATCTCAAGTGCTGGGATTACAGGCATGCACCACTATGCCTGGCTTGGGCTTTTTAAATTTTGTTTTTTGAAACAGTGACTCACTGTGTAGTTCAGGCTGGTCTTAAACTCACTGAACAGGCTGTGCTTCCACAACTGAAAGCTCTAAAAAGTTTGCCATCACAGGGATAGGACCCATACTGCCCCAGTATAATGTTACCTCTACTGGGACAGGAATATTTTCCAGTAACCTTAGTGTCTTATGCAGTAACTAGCATTGTTGGAGATAAAGACAAATGGATAAGGATTGATGAACAGTAGATAGATATTCTCTGAAAGCATAAGAACTTCCCCTTTTGTAAAGTCCTATGTCAAAACAGTAATGCTGGCCTACATTCAGGATTTGTGCTGTACCTATAAAAGCTTCTGGCCTGTGATACCAGGGCATACTATGCAATTTCAATCTTCTTTATGTTATGTAAATGCCCACAAAATGCTAGTAAACCAACACTGAGAAATTCTATCTTCTTTTGGGAGCTGGGGAAAGAAAGTTTCAAAAAAGCAAAAAGCTGTGTTCCCTCCAGTATGTAATACTCTACAATGGAAAGTCCTTCAAGATATGAACAACTGGCCAAGGATATAGCTCAGTGGCAGTGCTTGCCTAGCAAGCTTAAGGTTATGAGCTCAATTCTAGTACCAAAAAAAAAAAAGGAAAGGAAGAACAACTGTGCAAGATTTATCTGTTAGATGACAAAAATTTCACCAGCAGAGAGACCCAACTTTGGTCAACCTGCATGAATTACAGAAAGGAAGAATGTAGCATCTTAGCAAAAATAAAGCTCCCTTCTTTCCAGAAGAACCTAAAATGTTACAGCAAAACAAATGGTCCTTTTCCTCCTAGATGGCTCAGTCTTGTTGCACATATATGGATAAAGGATAAGAATCCTTGCTGCTTCCCACATTTTACCAAAACCCTGGTTGGTATCTGTTATGGTTTATGTCTAGTTGTCCCCCGAAATACTCATGTAGTCATTGGGCAGAGACTTCTAGAGTTTGAGACTTGATCCATGATCCCTGGGATTATGGGTTTTAGTACTGATGGGATTATGGGTTGAAGTACTTCTGGGATTATGGGTGTAGCCTAAGGTGGGGGCTAAGGCAGACAACCTGAATGTAATATAAAGAGAGACAGAGAGACAGACTGGAGCTGTTGCTCTCTGCAGCCCTGTTTGGTTGGCTACTTCTGCCACCATTTTCTTGTTGTTCCGCCGCCATGAACTGGATGTTCTCTGCTCTGTTCCACTCAGCCTTGGGCCAGCCAAATATGGACTGAAACCCCCACAAACTGTGAGCTAAATAAACCTTTCCTTCCTTCATCTTGATGTCTGGTATTTGTCCCAGCAACAAGTAAAAAGTATCTGAGACAGTATCCTTACCTACAAGCTGCTCACCACTGCATGCTCAGCAGTCTTCACTGAGAAGCCAGAAAGCTCCGTAAAACCAAACCTATAAGAACATAGGGGCTGGGGAGATAGCTCTGAGGCACAAGTGCCTGCTGGGCAAGTGCAAGGTCGTGAGTTCGAACCCTGGTCCCACAAAAAAAAAAAGAAGACCAACCTTTGTAACTTCATCATCAAATATGATAGGAACCCAAAGTCATTTGCACTAAGCAAAGCCTCCTGCTTCTTCTTCTAACCAGTAAGTCATTGTGAGGTTGTCGAAAAGCAAGGGGCAGACAAAATATGGTCAGAAACACACATCCATTCTCAAGCTAAGCAGTAGCTAGCTCATTAATAACAAAGTAATGAAACATTTACAAAGGCATTTCCTGTTACCCAGCTTGCAAGGAATCTACAGGATAACCTGCTCAGTAGTTAAGATAAGCATTTCTAAGGAGGCACACTCTTAGAAGATGCCCTATAAACTTCCTTTGGGGACCACCCCATATACTTAAAAATGTAACAAGGGCTATTAACAGACCTATCCACCTAACTATAGGGAAGCGACAGATTGTTACCTAAAATACGCTTAGCCACTTCCATGAACAACAACAAAAAAACCAAGAATGAGGTAAATTTAGGCCAGACATGGTACATGCCTGTAACAGAACTTGGAAGGCTGAGGCAAGAGGATCACCACTAATTCAAGGCCAATCTCAGCTACAAAGTGAGTTCAAGGCCAGCCTAAACTACAGTGAGACTCTGTCTCCAAAACAAAAATAATGAGGTAAATTAGTAGACATTTGTCCCCTTCTCCCATTAGTTGAGAAGGTGAATACTGCTTCTACTTTAAAATACTACACATACACACACACACACACACACATGCCCCACACCACACTATATCACTTACAGGTCATTATGTTCTACAGAGCTATATACCCCATTTGATTTTATAAAACTTACTCATTTTATAAATAATCCAAATAATCCACGTTCCTAGAAATGAGAGTTAAAACTTTTCTATGAAAGGGCTGACTTTGTCAACTCCTATGATATCTTCCTTCATCCAAAGCACAAGTTCACACTGCTATCTTAAAAAATAATAACTTGTTCTACTCACTTTTAAAAGTTAAGGAATAGCCGGGCGTGGTGGCTCACGCCTGTAATCCCAGCACTCGGGAGGCTGAGGCAGGAGGATTGGTGCGAGTTCGAGACCAGCCTAGACTACAAAAGTGAGCTCAAGGCCAGCCTGAACTGCATAGCGAGACCCTGTCTCAAAAAAAAAAGACAAAAAAAAAAAAAAGTTAAGGAATAAAAACCGCAATCCCAGCTACTCAAGAGGCTTAAGCAGAACTGTGAGGTCAGGGCCAGCCTGAGCAACATGGTAAGACTATCTCAAACAATGCACAAACAAATAAACTTTAGAGATTTTCCAGACTAAATTAAAACCCACCAAACTTCCATCCTGCTAGCCAACTGCACACACTACATTAGCCATCCCCACCCTCCCCTATTCCTTCTTATATAAACATTACAACCTCTAAGCAACACATACCCATGTTCACTGTGGCCACAAGGGTACACCACTAGAGGACAAAGCAAGAGGCCAACATGAAGGAAGGTATCAGCTCTACTTCAGGAGAACAGAAGTACAGGTCATTCAAGCACAAAGTCTCCACAGAAAACTGTCTTAGGAGGTAGGTACTCTAGTCTTTGCAGTCTCCTGCATTCTCCCTTGAGCACCTAAATACAGGATTATAAAGCTGATCTTGAGTATGGGGTAAAAAAGAAACCTGATCTAAAAGCAATAGAAACAGAATTAAAGGGCTAGCAAGATAGCTCATCAGACTAAGTGCCTGGTTAGGCAAGTGCAGGGATCCGAGTTCAATCCGCAGCACCACATGCATACTGGCCCTACCTCCAGGCACACTGAGCTGGCCACTGAGACAGAGCATGGTGGCACACACCTATAATTCCAGCACTGGGGAGGCTGAAAACAGGACGATAACTAAGTGTCTGAGCTGCATAGTGAGACCCCCATACTAAATATGTTAAAAAAAAAAAAAAGAATTAAAAAGAGGCCTTCAAAGAACCCATCATATTCATTGAAACAAAGAGATCTAAATACTTACCATGTTCTGGATATATATATATATATATATTTGGGTTTTAAATATTAAAATTACGGGGAGCTGGGGAGATGGCTCCGAGGCACAAGTGCCTGCTGGGCAAGTGCAAGGTCGTGAGTTTGAACCCCAGTCCCACAAAAACAAAACAAAACAAAATAAAATAAAATAAAATAGAATAAAATAAATATTAAAATTGCACAAAGATTTTAATATTTGGTAAAAGACCAACATGTTGACAGCAGACTATAGGTGGTGGATATATAGGGGATATTCACTGTAAAATCAGTTTATTATTCCTACATGCCTGAAAATTTTCAGAATTGGAGGATGTGCTTGTAGAATAGGAGGAACACTTCATTTAAGGAAAGAAATCTGCTTTATACATGTGATGCTATACCTGTAAGATGCCAAGGAGGACATCAGTCCACCATTTCAGGGTAAGAATACCTCGGCCTCTATTGATCTTGAACTCTAATGTTGAAAATCATAGTATGAAACTTAACATCCAATAAGCTGGCTTAATTTGAAGGGTTGTTTCATCTGTCTGGGTATTTGTCTGCAAAAGTTACAAGAAAACAATATGGAAGTGATTTTACTTGCACAAGTGGGCATAAGTTTCACTGATATATATACTGATCAACTGCTAAAACTGGGCATCAGCATGGTTGGATATACTTAAAAAATAAACCACATGGGGCCAGCAAGATGGCTCAATGGTCTAAAGCACCTGCTTAGGAAAGCTTAGGCAACTGCAGGGACCATGGTTTGATCCCCAGCACCACATGCCATGTCAGTCATAGTAATAAATAAACAAACCACATGTTTATGATTTTTATAGATAGGAAGAATATTCAGGCTGAAGGTCCTGAAGATCCCGACACTCATTCATACTCCTGGGGGTCTCTATCCCTACCACATGACTCTGCTTGCCAGCCTCTGGCAAGTTCTCACACCTGTCTTTTACAGAAAATCAACAAGTCCACCTGAAAACTCTAGCCACTTGCAGCACCTTTGCACTATCACAGACCCACCAAGCTGAACACTGAAGCCCTCTAAGTCCTGGTGCCCTCTGTGACACAGGCTTCACCTCTCTAAACAAACAAGAGATGCCTTTGTTTAAATTCTAGAAAAAAGAAAAGAAAAGAGAAAAGAACCCGTCTCGCAGGCGCAGGCTATGATTACATCAGCAGAACTCTCATGCTCGGCATCAATTCGGCTGCTCTGGCAGCTTTGAAGCGCCCCAGCACGCGGTGTCTTTGATCTTGCAGTTCCCGCCCAGGGCAAAGCCGATACCATCACTGCGCCCACACAGATCTGAGATGGAGATCTCTGGGCCAGCAAAGGGCTAGGCGGGGCATAGCCTTACCCTGCTGGCTGAAGCTCCACCCAAAAACCTGCCTTTAGCCCCAACTGCCAGGACTCCAGCACCTAAATCTAACCATTTCTTGGGTGAAGGGGGTCTTTTTGGAGCAGCCATGACTAACAGTATTTACATTACAGGGTTCACCCTTAGATAACTATTGGTAAAGTGTTATCTCTTAGAGATACTGAAACGTTTCCAGGTTGCTTTAGTTGTATAACTCCTATCTTTTGAAAACCACAGATAGGTACTTCACAAGCACAAGCCTCTAGACTCCCAACACCACCACATGGGGCCGTCTCTGGGCTGTCACACGGTCAAGTTTGCTTCTCACTGGCTAAATGACTGTGGATCAATTACCCAACCTCTCCTAGCCTATTTCTACATTTTAGAAATGGAGATCTGGTGATGCAGCAGATATACTAACACTCTTAACATGAGAGGATGGGGTGGGGTTGGGGGGTGGTACAAGCATGATTCTATTTGAGTCTGCAGCTGAATGTGCCATATACAGATCAGGCACAAAAGAGTTAACTGAGAAAGGGACAGGGGCCAGGATTCTTAGGTGTGTTCCAGGCCAGGATTCTTAGGTGTGTTCAAGGGCAGAATTTCATATACACACAGCCAGAAGGCAGACGAAAGGACTGGGAGGGGATGAAGAAAGAAAAACAAGTCCTTCCCATACAGGTGGACCTTTGGAAGACCAAACTTAAAATTCCACTGAAGGCCATCCACACCTCATTCTCACAGATTCCAACAACATACTTCATTCTCTCAGAATTAAGAGCACAACCACAAACTATGGAAAGGGTCAAGAAAGTAAAACAGATTTGCATAACAGCTTTTAAAAAAATTGCCAGGCATGGTGGTATACACCTGAAATCTCGGTGCTGAGGCAGGAGGACTTTGTAACTGTAAAACCAGCCTGTTACCCAACAAGACCTGTCTCAAAAAAATTTTTTTCTTGGGCTATGGATATAGCTTAGCAGCTTAAGTGCCTCCTTGGCAAGTACAAGATCCTGAGTTTGATCCCTGGTACCACAAAAAAGATAAAAATATTTTTTCTTTATACAAACTCAAATTCTTCAACTTACCCAAATGCTCCTTGTTTTAAAACATATTAATCTTGACATAGGATAGATTCTGTAACACTCTAGTTAAACATTTTATTCTTTTTTTAATTTCATTAGAAATTCATTTATGAGGGCCAGTGAGATAGTTCAGCAGTCTAAAGCACCTGCTTAGGCAAGCTTAGGCAACTGCAGGGACCGGGGTTCAATCCCTGGCACCACACGCTGTGCCAGCCCCACCCCTCAGGGCAGGCTGAGCCTGCCATAATATATAAAAATAAAAAAGAGAAAAAAATGAAAAAGAAATTCTTTCAGGAAGTGGCCAAAGGCAACAAAGCTAAGTGAGTGCTGCAAAGGTCCTAGAGAGCTCACTGAAAGGAGCAGCCTTGAAATATGGGCAGATATCATCTGAAGAATGGCTGAAAAAGATGTGGTATTTTCATACAATGGAATATTACTCAGCTATAAAGAATGAGAAATTAGAAGACTTCATATATAAGTGAATGTATCTTGATCATATACTCCTAAGTGAAGACCTACATGTGTAAATATCGTATAGTCTTCCTAGTATAAGAACTCAAAAGAAAAATAAATAAACAAATCAATTTTGGGGAGTACCAGGAATCAAACTCAGGACCTTGCATTTTCTGCATTCTCAACTCCTATAAATTTTTTTTTTAGAAGAGTGACTTAAATGCAAAATGCATTTGGAAGAGTTATAAAAACAAATTAAGGTTTATTGAAAGTATTAATGTTTAAATATTTGACCAATCTTACATACCTATATTTATTAATCTAAACAGATTTGATGAAAATATGTAATACAGAGCCGGGCGTGGTGGCGCACACCTGTAATCCCAGCACTCGGGAGGCTGAGGCAGGAGGATTGGTGCGAGTTCGAGACCAGCCTGGGCTACAAAAGTGAGCTCAGGACCAGCCTCAACTGCATAGCGAGACCCTGTCTCAAAAAAAAAAAAAGAAAAGAAAAGAAAATATGTAATACAACCACTGATAAATTTTTGTTCTTGTTCTGAAATTCTGTACTATATATGTACTCTTGCTTGTTACTGTTTTTCTATCTTTGTTTCTGCTATTTTTTCCTCTTTAAAATAAAGAGGAAATAAAACTTTAAAAAAATTATAAATATTTAAGGACACTAAAGAAATTTTGCTATTGGTATAATCATATGTTACAGGGCACAGTGGGTAACCAATGAGATAAGAAATACAATTTATGAAGGACCCATGTTGTTAAGTACTTTATTTATTGGAGGGCTAAAGCAATAAAAATGCTAAAATATACATTCTTGCTACATAAGCAATTAATAAAACATCTGTAATCGGCAGCTGAATTTTAAAAAAAAGAAATATGGGCAGAATATGGATAAAGACATAAAGGCTAAAGCCTATTTGGAAGAGACATTTGATGGACATGAGGGGTTCTACAGAATACTCAATTGCAAAGATAAAAGCAAAATGCCAAACACTTCTGAATATTATGGTAAGAGTAAAGACTCTGAAATACTTGTCGCAGCAATGACAGTACACACCTGCAATCCTAGTACTCCAGAGGCTGAGGCAGGAGGATTCCAAATTCAAGGTCAGCATGGACTACACAGTATGACCTTGGCAAGAGGAGGGTGACAAGACAGGTAAAGAGCAGAACGGGGAGGAGGAGTGTGGTCCCTAAATGAAATTGATTATGGAGGTAGGGAGCTTCCCACTCAAAAGAGAAAGGACTACTCCTCAATTAATTAGAGGGAACTATGGTGCTCAGGCTACCAGTTGTGGTTCTGTGTGTGTGGCTTTTTCCTTTTTAAACAAAAGGGTAAAGATCAAAAGAACCTGTTTGCAAATGAGAGCCCTCCTACTCTTCTGACTTGTCATTTCTATTCCTTTCATCTTCCCTCCAGTTAGAAATTCAGGTGAAAAGGAAAGGCATGTGGCCAGTGGACTGAAAACCTCCCTGCCTGGCCCTGGTTCTGTCCTCATGTGTGACTGGGAGCAAATCACTGTTTCTCAGGCCTCATTTCACCCCTTCCCCATAAGCTCTGGATGGTCAAGAGCTGGATCTCAAGCCCCTTGAAGGAAGTGTCAATCTGGTTCTAGACTGATGACACACCAAAGTCTACATCCTCAGACGTACAGACTGCCTGTTCATCTTTAATATCAAGATCTTCAATTGTAAGAAAGCCTTGGTTAGAGCCCAGGAACTGCCTTCCTCAAAGAGAGAAAAAGGATTTGTGTTACAAAGACAACAGAGGATTAGGTATTACAAAGGTCCCTTTTCAGGAACCACAGGGCAAAAGGTATTTATGTTTATTCAAATATAGTTAATTAGTAAGGGTCAAGTGATAAATACAACATGTGCAAAGACTATCTGAGCAGAGTTCAATGTTCCACTTCTTTCCCTAAAAACTGCTTCTGCCCTGGCTTGGGACACAAATTATATCTCAACCTCCATCACTTACTGCAACTTCTACCTATTAAGTATAAAAAGTCTAGGAGGATGGTGCATGATAAGTTCAAGGCCAGCCTGGGCTACCTTGACTGAGAAAAAGGGGGAAAAAGTAGATTTTAAAGTCAGAGACCAGATCTTATTTCCATAGTTGTACATTTGGTAGCAGAACCTGGTAAGTCCTCTCACTTTCTGACCTCAATGTCCTCATTTATAAAAAGCACAGAAGAACAGTTAATAGCATATGGCTCTTAAGAGAGATACAGGAAATCATTCATGTTGGGTGCCTAACACAATGCCTGGCAAAAGTCCTCAACATGAGCGACATGGTATTATTTTTGAATCTGTGGACTATGTCACTTGTCTCAGAGAGACAGGAAGTAGAATAGCAAGATGTAGGAAGTCGAATTGAAGGCATTTTCCAGGGAAAAAAGAACTACAAACCCCAGGTCAGAAAGAACTTGTGTGGCCCCATCTGTGGGGAGAAACAGGTTGGCATTCTTTTCTAGAATATAACAGCTGCTTCTCCTCCCATCTCACCCCAACCCCTCCTTGGCTGCAAATACTCAAGGATTAAGAAGACATTCAAGCTTTGTTCCGTCTCATTTCTGCTCTGGCATTCTTCTCTTTGGCCCCTTTATCCTAAATGCCATTTCTGCTCTACAGCAAGCCCTATGGTTGAAAAAAAAAAACCAGTTTGCAGTTTCTCAAGGTGCCCCCAACCCTGTATTTCCTTGGCAGGAGCTGCTAGCTCCACTTTGCTAACAGGAAACTCAAAGCTGAAAGATACTGACTCCAAGCCGAGAGCTTATTTGGACCACTGGGCTTTGAACTGACAGGAAGATAGGGTCAGTGATGGCCCTTCTACCCTGTAGGAGCAAGAATAGGGGCAGCAGCTTTAGAACTACACAAACTCCAGGATACCACCCCCACTCCCACAAGATGACCAGCTCTCTTGCCACAACTGGAGGCTGCAGGAGTGCCTTCAAAGGGATCCCTGCCACCAAGCAAATGTGGTAGCCAATTTCTAACTATCTCTCTTGTTGAGAAATACTTCTTTCACATGCATACATGTGTGCATACACACAGCCAGCTGTAACTGGGCTCAAAAGCTGTAAACTCTGTGAGGAAAGTCACCACGTCGGGCAGGTTATGATGAAGGCTAGGGGCTTTGCCTTATGGTACACTCCCTGAAGAGAAGTGCATTCAAACCCACTCCAGATTTTATTCTTCACCAGGTTTTACCCTTCACCGCCTCTCCTAACACTTCAAAGGAAGTATTTTTGTACAGCCCAGGGAGGAGTGTAAACTGGCCAGCTGCTTCCAAAGCAAAGAAGTTAACCCTGAAAAGGCCCCTGGCCTGGCAGGGCAGTGGGTAGAACAAGGACATGGAGAGCCAGGCGTGAGTCCCCACACTACAACCAGGTCTGTCTGCCTGCCCTTTCAGGCCATACCAAGGACACAGCTCTTAAACCACTACAGAAAGGCAGGGCCTCAGTGCTTGCAAGCACACTAATAGCTAGTTATAAATACTCTTATAGGCTGGAGGGTCAAAGAATCCAACAGTTAGCACCTCAGTGGAAACTCCAGCTAACAGAACAGGCTTCTTTCACTGCTCCTCTGGCCCTCCCTGAACCATGCAAAGAACTGTAGAAGCTCAAAAGCTAGCACAACAAAGCGTAAACCCAAAGTCCCTACTTGGTGGGACACCCAGAGAAGAGTATAATTTCAACAGCATTCCAACAACTAAGCCAGTTCTAAACCATGCCCTGGGAAGGGGGCTGCCCCTCACAATGCACTCTGTAGAATCAGGAGACCTCTCCCCAGAAGCATCCAAGAATAGACACCCCCCAGCCCAAAGTCAGTGACTGAGAACCATTTAGAGCTTTCAATGATTAGAACACCTCATTGTGGCATGCATGCTACAGGCTCCCCGTTAAACCTAAGAGCTTTTATATACTCTTAAAATTCATCACCCTTCAAATTACAAGTTACCCACATTTAGAATCAACGTTCTTCAGTTACCTTGTTGGCATTTTTTTTTTTTTTTTAATGTATTTTAGTGCAGGGTCTACAGGGTCTCACTAGGTAGATCAGACTTGCAGTGATTCTTCTGTTTGCAGCCTCCCAAGTGCTGGGATTACAGGTACACACCACCACATCCAGTCTCAATCCCAGTCTCAGCATGCCCTGGAGGCAGGCCAGCATGGCATTCAGGGACTGAACACTGGCCACTGTGCTCTGCCTACGCAGGTGATCTGGCTGGCTCTCTATCTTGTTGGAATTTTGAGGATCTTTCTAGGGCAGAGTAAATGGTTGCTGCATACAATGACCCTCCCAGTTCAATAGTGACTAAACTCTGCACCAAGTGCTGAAAACAGCCTCCTGAGGAGGTGGCAGAGATCAGCATGGGCTTCTCTCAAAAGTGCAAACACGGTGTCTTTTCTTAAAATTCCCAACTCCTTCATCACAAAAGACATGGATTGTAAGTAGGAACTCATGGTACTCCAGTAGGACCTGGTGTCCTGCAGAGTACTTGGTGAGGCCCCCTACATGTCAGTAAGGCTCACCACCTTGAAGCTTCCTGGCAATCACAGAATGGTAGTCAGATGAGCATTCACCACAGTTTATTAGCAAGAGTGGATATACACACACTGAAAAGTAAGCTATAAATGGTTAATATTTTTAATATTGTTGAGCCTCCAAAACAGGAGACTCAACAACTGTGTGGGGCCAGGGCCTTGGAAATCAAAGGACTACAATTTGGAAATCCTGGGTAGTATAGTCAAAGCCAGTTTCAGAGAAAGTAACTCTGAAGGTGTCACATTCTTTCCACGCAAAGGGAAAAAAGGCTATCAAAACTATCAATCAAGATCTATAAACCACAAGTTTGCACTTGGGAGGCTGAGGCAGGAGGATCGGTGTGAGTTCGAGACCAGCCTGGGCCACAAAAGTCAGCCTAAACTGCATAGTGAGACCCTGTCTCAAAAAGACAAAAAGACCAAAAAGACCAAAAAAAAAAAAAACCACAAATTAGCAGAAAAGTGAACAGCACTGAGGACCTCTTCATGGGAAACTCTACAGAGGCTGGGAATACACTAGCTCTGTTGGAGAGTACCTGTCTAGCATGTATGTGACCCTGGGATCCATTCCCAGCACTGTGCACAAAAGTAGAACTGGGCAAGGGGCAAGAGCCCAAATAACCCTAAACCCTAAATTGCTATTTCTGTACATGTAGGCTTCTAAGATATAAGATAAACCTGACCAAGTACAAGATAATTAGGATTAGTCCAGTGGTGACAAGCCTACGGTATGGATGCCCCAGTGGGCTGTTATCATTCAGTAGTTCTAGAAAGGTCACTATCACTGATAGTTATTCAACAAACTTCTTCTGAACTTTACCCGGTTGTGCTAAAACAAAAAGAACAAAACACAGCCTTTTCAGTATTTAAATTCTAGTAGGAAAAACTGGGAAATAAAAATAAGAATATTCCAGGGCCTGGCGGGATGGCTCAGTGGTCTAAAGCGCCTGCTTGGGAAAGCTTGGGCGGCTTCAGGGACCGCGGTTTGATCCCCGGCACCACATGCTGCGCCAGCCCTGCCCTTGGGGCGGGCTGAGCCAGCCATAAAAATGAGTGAATAAACAAATAAACGTTCTGAAACAAGAAAAAAATAAATAAATAAAATTAAAAATTCTAAAAATAATAATAATAAGAATAAGAATATTCCAGAAATAATGAAGATACTTCATAATTTTAAATCTAAAGATACTACAACTTAAGACTATATATCTAAAGTGAGTCAGCTCATGTAACTAACTTACTTATAGCTCTTCAGAGAGCAATTACACTTAAAAAGAAAAAAATGTTCATAATCATCTCTGCTATTGAGGTAACTATCCCACTGGATTTCCTAAAATTGAAGTATGAGGGAAGGAATAGAATGAAAGAATGGTAAATAAATTTTTTTTTTTTTTTGTATTTTTGAGACAGGGTCTCGCTATGCAGTTGAGGCTGGTCCTGCGCTTACTTTTGTAGCCCAGGCTGGTCTCGAACTCGCACCAATTCTCCTGCCTCAGCCTCCCAAGTGCTGGGATTACAGGCGTGAGCCACCACGCCCGGCTTGGTAAATAAATTTAGACTCTGAGTTCTTTCTTTCTTTCTTTCTTCCTTCCTTCCTTCCTTTCTTTCTTTCTCTCTTTCTTTTTCTTTTTTTGCAGTACCAGGGATGGAACTCATGACCCTGCACTTGTCAAGCAGGCACTTATGCAGCTGAACTATATCCTTGGCCTTTAGACTTTGAGTTCTTAACTCTAAACACAAGCCTGAGTCAAACAAGACATAGCACGAAACTCATGAGGATGTGCGTATGGTGTATCAACAGTGAGACACATGCAGGCAAAACTGATAATTACTACTAAAACCTTGCACATCCATTTTTAGACTTTACATTTTTCAGCAATCATCAAAACTTCTGAGGCAGAACTTTAGAATAAAATCTCTTTGGAATATGTTAAGTAGTCCAAGATATTCCATTTTGTCCTTCCTAAACTAAAGCAAGTCCCCACTCAAGACTTCAAAACCATCTCATGTAAAAAAACAATGAGAAGAACTGGGGGTGCTCACGAAGGAGAAAAACATTATTTTTCAATTGATAGGGATGGGAGACAGAAGATCGCAACACTGAAAAACTGTGAAAGGCTATCATATGTCTTAATAGCTCCAAATTAAACCAAACATGGTGGCACATACCTGTAATCCCAGCACTGAAGGAGGCCAAGATAGGACTACAAGTTCAAATCAGGCCTGAGCAATTTGGAAATCCAGTCTTAAAATAGAAAATAAAAGGGCTGGCCAGATAGCTCAGCAGCTTAAAGTGCCTGCTAAAGCAGACACAGAGATTGGGGTTCCATTCCTAGTGTGTCCTGCCTTCCCTGTCCACAGGGCACACTGAGACAGTGATTGAGACTGGGCATGGTAGTATCTGCCTATAATTCCAGCACTTGGGAGGCTGAAAACAAGAGAATCACAAGTCCAATCTGTGTAATGAGACCCTGTACTAAGTACATTTTAGAAATAAATAAAATACAAAGGGCTAGGGAAGTAGCTCAGTGATAAGCCTATCCCTGGGTTCCCCTAGTGCTAGGAAGCTCTGTACTATATGCTGAGTTATTACTCTCAAAAACTGTGTATATGGACACACATCTTAGAATTTCCTCTTAGCACTTCAAAGGGAAAATAGCCTCTCAGTCCAGCTCATGATATGTAATAGTGATGGATAACCTTTTACAGCTTTCATTATTAACAAACATCCTGCTGTGGCACACATGCCACAGGTACCCTACCACTGATAATGGCAATTACAGTCATCTTGCACACATTAATCAAGGTAGACAAGCTTGCAAAATGCCATTCAAATCACATCCAAGGCAACAGGCTCCCAAAACTAAGCATTCAAACTTACAGCCTAAGATTTAAGAGTTGGGTAATATGGCCATCCTAAATCTATAACATTAACCCAGCAGAATGAGGTCTGCAGATCAACCAGAGTAAGAACACCTTACAGAAGGTCACCACATGCTTCACCCAACTTGACACATACCTCAGTAATTCAGGGTCCAATAAAGGCTGCCTCCTTCTTTCTGCCAGCCCCAACTCTAAAAATGTCACAAGACAGGCCACTTGGGCTTGCATTGGAATTATTTCATATACCCTTGGACAGTATTACTTGTTAGATTGTTTTGTAACTCTTATCATACCAGCAAAAATTAAGTTTCTCCAAGAAAGGCAATTCCCTGGTTCTTTCATAATTCACTATAACACATCATTCAATTACAGAGATAACTACAAATTTGCTAAGCTAAAATAGAACATTCTATTATTATTGCAGTTGAAAGGCAATCAGGTCATTCTAAAAGTACCATAGTACTTAAACTAGAAGTTAAATGGTCTTGTCCTACCTTATAATCCCAAGGGACACCAACTGAACAAACCCTAAACCAACCTAAAACTGGGTACCTGGAGCAGAATCTCCTACAGTATTTTGGTTCTTTTGGAAAAAGTTCTATGATCAAGTGTATTTGAAAAATGCAGTTACATAAAGTAGATTTCTCTTCGGTAGGAATTTTTGGCACCACTAATTCACTACCACATAGTATACTAAGTCTCCAAGAGGCAACTACAGTAATTAGCCATGATGATGCCTCAAGAAAAACTTACTTCAGATATCTGCCATAGGACTCTGGTATGCTCAACAATCTTAAAAAATCATTCCCAGGTCAAAATAAGTCAACTCACTCAGTAGAATCACATTAACAAGAGCTAGAAAACTATATCCTTGACCATCAAGTCTCTGTCTATCCCAAAAAGAATGGTGAGGCAACAAGCCTCCCAGTCTTACTGAAACAACACAAAGGCAAGGCGAGTCTCAGCCTCCCTTCTATGCTGCAGCTGCCTTTACTCCGAGGGACAAAGAAGCAATCACTGAATGCTTTGGTTTAGAGGAGGGCTCCTGATCACCAAATATAATCCAGCAGAGCTAAGATAAGAGATAGGAATCAAGACTTTTTAAAAAATTAAGCAAGAAAGGAATAAAGATCACAAAGGGTGGATACTATGAGATGTAGTATCGGGTTAAAAACACAAAATTAAACATTCTAAAGAAAATTCTGCCAAGTGATGGCCGAGTTTATTCTGTACCTCTTGCCCCAAATAAAAAAGCTGACATGTGCTTGGGTTCTGGCTAGAGCAAGCAATGTTTCTGGAACAACTTCACCTTGGTTACATATTTCTACTTTAAACATTCCAAAGTTGCTGAAGGCCTCCCAGGACCATCTGCTCCCGTTTCTCCAGCAGAAGTTAGTTCCTGTGGAAAGTGTTTGTTTAGTTTCATCACAGCTTTGAAGAGGGGTAGGAATTCTGGCTTACAAGAATTTAATGGCCGGGCCCTTCTCTTACATAATTTGTAAACAAACAGTTTATCCCAGTGTGGTTCATTTGGCTCACAGGCTGAATTTAAAAAAATATATTCCCCATTCATTTGGGAAAAGCCACAGTAAGGCCTGTCAATAACTAGAAAAATGTCCAGACCAGCCTATCACTCTATTGCCTAATCCTAGCAGACCTGGCTCAGGAAGAGGCACACTCACAATCCCACTGCTAGAGCCCGGAACAGTCAACAGACGAAGCCCAATCTGAAGGGTGACGGGCAGAACTTGACAAGCAACTGAAAAATGGCTCCCCAGAAGGTTCTACACACATTCGTGATAATCTTTTTTTAAAAAGCCTATATGAAGAAAAAGTGCTAGCCAAGGTCAAACACCACAACAGCAATTTTTCCCTAAGGGGTCATAGTCAAGAGTATGGGTGGAGAGCAATTTGTTACTAATAACGGTTAAATGCCAAAGTTGGCATGTAATTTATTTATCTTTAATAAAGTAAATTCATGGCTGTCACTAGAACATCACTTACTCCCTTAACATTCCAGGATGTTTCTATGGGAGGGCTAATTGCTGAGGAACAGCCCCCAAATGAGTTCCCTTGCTGCTGTGCAATAACTGTAATTGCAAACTGCAATGGAGGACATGGGGCAGAAGAGAGGTTTAGTCACCAAAAATCCAGCTATGCATAAAGATTTCATCTGACTCTGGCTGTGGGACCCCACTAGTCTCTATGATAAAAGTCAAGCACTCTTCCTTGAGATTCAAAAGCATCCATCTCTGACACTCTGAAGTTCTTTGTTTCTGATTCCCCCATTAGAGTGCTTATTCCCATTCCTGTTCCAAGCTGCGAATACCTGATTCAGCTGTAGATCCCCCCAATCCCTCCAGCAATCTTACCAGGGAGGTTCCCCAGTTTGCAGATGTAGGGACTGAGGGTCAGGGAAGCTAGCTCTCTTCAACTCCTACTTAAAAAGCAGACCAGGAAGCATATCAGTTATAACTCCAGGTTCCAACATGCCTCAAACAGCCTCTCCTTTTCCCCAACTATGCTATAAGCACAATCCATACCCAGTAGCCTCCTTGTCTACAAAGCTAGGAAAAGCGTGATGCCAACTCAGCCTAGGTCTCTGCATAAAAATACCTTTCCTACAGCCAATAGCCAGCCAGAGTAGATCCAAACAAACATTTCCCTTAAGAACTCAACTATAGGGCTGAGGAGACAGTTCGGTGGTCTAAGCACCTGCCTGGTAAGTATAACGACCTGGGTTCAATCCCTAGTACTGAGCACCACGCTGGCCAACAAAACTGGGCATGGTGGTGCATGCCTATGATCCCAGCACTGGGGAGGCTGAAACAGGAGGATCACTAAGAGTCTGAGCTGTATAGTGAGACTAGGTAACAAGTAATTTTTTTTTTTTTTTTTTTTTTGCTTTCTGAGACAGGGTCTCATTATACAGTTCAGGCTGGCCTTGAGCTCAGTTTTGTAGCCCAGGCTGGTCTTGAATTCTCACCAATCCTCCTGCCTCAGCCTCCCGAGTGCTGGGATTACAGGCATACACCACCACGCCCAGTAATTTTTTTTTTTAAAGGGAAGCAACTTAGTATTTTTCCCCCTCTTGGGCAAATAGGCAGCACTGGACCTTTTCATTATGGTCCATTTTGCTAGTGTATTTTTGGGCATGAAAGCACAAGGGCCTGCAGAAAAGCTTTGGATATTTCTGGTGTGTCTGGCCTTTCCTTGCCCTGAGTTTCATCCCTAATGCCACCTACTTCCTAGAGTAGGATGTGTGGCTTGATGTTTTCTGAGTTGTGCTCACAGAATCACTGCTAATTTCCTCTTCTGTATATGTTAGGGTTGGGCTTTTGGGCCAGTGGGAAAGACAGGATGTGTTCCTAAAATGGTGACAGTATAAAACACAATGGGCTGAGTGCCATGTGATCTGGGTCACAAAAAATGCTTAGAAATCAAAACAGGGTTTTAGGGTAGACCCCTAGCTGAGTTTTTTTTTAATCTTTAAAAATTATTCATTTATTTATTTATTTGGTACAGGGTCTTGCTACGTAGCTCAGACTTGTAGTGATCCTCCTGTCTCAGCCTCCCCAGCACTGAGACTGTATGTAGGTGTGCATCACCACCCCCAGTTTCAGTGGCTGGCACAACACACCCAAGGTTCTGGGGCCAGCTCAGTATGCAGTTCTCGGGAGCAAATCTGGGTCCCTGCACTTGCCAGGCAAGTGCTTAGACCATTGAGCCATCTCCCTAGCTCTCCCCACTTTTTTTCTTTTAGATCTAAAAATCTAATGGACACATTGAAGCTCCCAACACAAACTACATTTTAATCAAAAAAGTATATGAACTCAGGTGTTTCCAGCCAGGAGACCATGCATACCACAAAGAGCTCTATGCACCTATAAATCCAGCCTCACACAATCATGTACTTTTAACATTACTTTATGTGATAGCAGTACTTTTCATGATTCACTTACACAGTGCTGAACCTCAGACTGCACAGGCAACAACAGGATGGATACTGTGTAGGGGAGGCCACTGTGCAGTGCTAACTTCATCTCTTATACCTGCCACGTACATTCAAACTGAAACCACGTGCATCACACTTTACATGGGCTGGTGCAAGCTGGCAGCCAACACATGGTGAATCCTGCTAACAATATTTCAACCTACCTCATGTGTGTGCCTGTGAAAGCATGCACTTACTATTACTAAGTAGACCTGTACAGTTTGGTTTCTTATTTAGTCATTAAACTTGGGTTCATTAAAAGGTAAAGAGAGCAGCCAGGCGTGGTGGCGCACGCCTGTAATCCCAGCACTTGGGAGGCTGAGGCAGGAGGATCGGTGCGAGTTCGAGACCAGCCTGGACTATGAAAGTGAGCTCAAGGCCAGCCTGAACTGCATAGTGAGACCCTGTCTCAAAAAGGCAAAAAAAAAGGTAAAGAGAGCAAGAGATGGTATGAAGGAGGAAGAGAGAAGAAAGGTATGACAATAAGAATTAAGAATTGTCATGTACATGTATCAACTTCCCACAATGAATGCAATCTTATGTATTGCAAACATAGTATTAAAAATAAAAAATTGATCTTATTGTATTGTTATATAATTTAGTAAGCTAAAATATAAGTTTTTATTACTTATATATTTTAACTATATTACATGTCTTATGTGTAATGCAAGACAACTCCTTTCTGCTCAATGCAGCCCAGGCAAGTCAAAAACCAAGGAGCTTTCTTCTCTTCACTGAATGACATTTCTAGGAACATA
Source organism: Myocastor coypus (assembly GCA_004027025.1). NCBI lineage: Eukaryota > Metazoa > Chordata > Mammalia > Rodentia > Myocastoridae > Myocastor > Myocastor coypus. Next base: position 21,225 of record PVJA010025069.1, read on the forward strand.
AGCACAGAGACCTGAGTTACACAACCATTCTTACCTACGTTTGGTCTCAATGGAAGAATCCACAGTAGGGGTGGCAAATTAGTTCAACATGATGCCTCTAGGAAAGGTTCAGGTTTCAAAAGCTGCTGGCTCCATGCTGTAGCTCACTCTCATGGAGCAAGGGTGCTGAAGGTGACAACAAAGATTTAACACTATAAGGAGCTTTCAGAGCTTTGTAAAATAGTTCAAAAATATAAAAAGGAGGCTGGGTAAATAGCTCAGTGGTCTAAGCACCTGAATGGCAAGCACAAGAACTTCAGTTCAATCCCACGTTCAGCATGCTGTGCCAGCGCCCAAATCCCAGGCATGCTGTGCCAGCCCCAAAGCTGAGCGTGGTGTACGCCTGTAATCCCAGCACTAAGGAGGCTGAGACAGGAGGGTCATTACCAGTCTGGGCCATGTAGCAAGATTCTGTATCAATAAGAAAAAAAGGGGAGCTAGCCAGATAGCTCAGTGGACTAAAGCACCTGCTTAGGCAGACACAGGGACCAGGGTTCCATCCCTAGTGTGCCATGCCAGTGTCCCCCTGGGGCATGCTGAGACTGAAATTGAGACTGGACAGCCCGGCACACGCCTATAATCCCAGCTCTTGGGAGGCTATAAACAGGAGGATCACTACAAGTCCAATCTACATAGCAAGGCCCTGTAAACCCTATACTAAACACAAAAAAAAAAAAAAAAAAAAAAAAAAAAAAAAAAAAAAAAAAAAAAGAAAGAAAAAGAAAAAAATCCAAAAAGGTTCCACAGAAGTATGCCTATAAATTCCAACTAAGAATCTAGGCCCTCACCTGGGACCAGTGGTTTCTAACAAACTACCAACTTCACCGTTGTTCCCCCACTTAAATAAATCTAATCACCAACTTTAAAAACCTAAAACTGAAAGTGTAGGTCCTATCACTATATTATGAATGCAGTCTTTTTCTTTAATAAAAAGATCCTCTGTCCAGTTGATTATACATTTAGCAATCTAAGGACAGCCAATACAAAAAGAATTTTGTTTCTATTCCTAGTTTTAATAGTCAAAGAGGGAGGGAGGCAGACATACCCCATATGACGAGACAAAATAATGATCTGGAAGTATTAGAAAAGGCAAACACTTCCTCATACAGCCTCATACTAATTCAATCCTCTTGGAATTCTTTTTGACCAAATTTTGCTGGCCAGTGATTAACTCCCAAATACCATTCCAAGAGATTTGCACATTATCCAACACTACTTGAAGATGTCTCCCTGACATACTGCCTTATTCACAGCAAGGCTGCTATGTGTCACACGTCAAGGACAAAGGGAGGCATCAAGACACCCAAAACATGATTAAGTCAATGTAGAGGGCTACTGAGGGCCCTCTGAAGAGAAAGTTGACCTCCACTTCATTCTCAATTACTTACAGAGATTCCTGAAGCCATGCTGCTTTCTTCTGAACCAACCTTTCAATCAGTTTAGTTGAAGTCAGTTCTAATGTGAAATTAACATGCTATTAAAAAAAAGTATGGTTATCATAGTTGAATATATATAACCAACTCCAGTGGTCCCTTCAAACAGAGCCAAATCAAAATTAATACTATTTTATCAGTCTAGAAGTAGAGAATTAGGGGCTGGGGAGATAGCTCAGTAGAATAAACACTTGTCTGGAGAGCACAGGGTCCTGAGTTCAATCCCCAGTGTGGGGGGGATACACACATACACACACACACACACACAATCAACTTTGCTTCTAACCAACTATATATATATATATATATATATATATACATACATATATATATATATATATGTATATATATATATATCTTTTTTAAATTTTCAAAAGTCTACTTCCCATCAAAATCTCCCAAACTCAAGAGGGAAGATATAAAAATTACCTTATATCTATTTCACAGAAAGGTTTATTTGGTTCTCAAGTACACAAAGGCAATTAACTGCTTTTTAATTGTGTTTTGTTCTAAATTAAATGTTTTTAAGCAAAAGTATGCTAAAATCCACTCTACATCACACACAGTGGGCAAGGAAAAGGTTATGCACAACCATCTTCACTATTTAGAAAGGGGTTAGGGTTATAAAAAATGAGACTTGTTTCAACACAGCCAATGACCTAGACAGTGAAACTCTGTAAAGAAAAACATCTCAGTGTCAGTAATCGAATCTGAATATGGCAATAGGTTGGAAAACTAAATCAAAGCAAAATCTTATCAACAAATCCCTATGGAACCAGATCATGAGAAGGCACGGACACCATCTGGGCAACGTGGGGAACAAAACGGTCACCACCTGTTCCCTTGGCGAGCTGCTGGTATATTCTCAAGAACCATAAAGTTCTCATGTAGAAGAGACAGGAGAAATTAGGTAATGAGATAAGATTAAATAACAGTTGAGGGATAGCACAACGCCTTGCACGATAAACTGTGAATGGAGTATGGCTATGCTATTTAGCAACTTGGGGTTTTAGGTGAAAATGACTCCAGGAAATCTTTGTTCAGGTGGCAATTAACATTTAAGCTCAAATTCCCCTAAGAAAGGAAAGAGAAAAGTGAGAGGAGGGAGGGGGGTGTCACCATGCTTCAGTGGGTCCAACTGGCACACAGTATGTATTCAGTATGTATCTGCCAAAAGAAAACATATAAATCTAGCCAGTGGCTCCATCCTGGGTCCCTGCTAAAAATCAGTGTATATCTCTCTACTACTAGCTGCCAAGTTATCTTCTAATGGCTGATTTACTCTCTTCTCACAGGTCTACAGACTCATGGATGGTGACAATTCTGTAGCACCAAGTCACTGATTCTAACATGTTAAGCATTTGCTGTATACCTTATATATATTATCTCACTTAATCTTCATAATCTTTTGGAGATATAAGCTGTCTGACTCATGCTACAGTACAGATGAGGAAATAGAAATCCAGAGAGAGTAGGTGACCTAGCCAAGATCACACAGCTGGCAGTGGCATAGCTGGGATACAAACACAGACAGCCTGACTCAAGCCATATTCTCCATTCCTGTGCTCCTAACATGGCAAGAGCCTAATCGGCTCTGAACTGTTACACATACAGTAGATGTTATGCTAGGGACCATTTTTTCCTTTGTTTTTCTTGCTATGGGTCTTGTTATGTAGTTCAGGCTTGCCTTGGACATACTATGTAGTCCAGGTGGCACATGAATTCACAGACATCCTCCTGCCTCAGCCTCCCAAGTGCTAGGATTATAGGTATTTGCCACTAAGCCCAGCCTAAGGAGCATTTTTTAACCATAAGAGATTAGCAGACTGACAATGGATTTGCTTGCCTCAAAACTATCTTATGGTGAGTCAATAAATATAGTTCTGAGCTCCAGCCAGCTTCTCAATTCACTTACTATATTAAACCTTTCTGCCTATTGGTGTCCTCATCTAAAAAAAAAAAAAACCATACAACAAAAAAGAAAAGGGACTCATCACTCAGAATCGTCCTGAGGATCTTGTGAGACAAATGGTGTCAAACATACAGTATTTGTTCATTCAAATATTTCATTAACTACCTCAGTGACCTTCAGCCCTATAAGGCTTCCATGTACTAGCAGAAGGCAGAACCAGCAATGAGGGAGGAAGTCATGCAATGTCCTGGGCTTCTGCGTGCCAGGGCCAGCCAGGTAAGCAACAGCAAGAGAGGGTTCAATTATGGATTGTTTCACAAGCAGAATGTTTACCTAGAGCCTGGACTGGAGAAATCACTGTCCTCTTTTCTGTCACTTGTTTTGATTGGTACAAAATTTCCTTCTTTTCTTTCTTTTTTTTTTTTTTGCAGTACAGAGGATTCAACTCAAGACCTTGTGCTTGCCAGGCAAGTGTTTATTCTACTGAGCTATCTCCCCAGCCCTTCTTTTTCTTATTGGTTTAACAAATCTACATTGCAGCCTTGTTTTTCCCATTCCTGAGATGAAAAAGTTTGATTTTCTATTACTGTCAGCCAAGAAATTCAGCAAAGCCAAGTGGAACAAGCCTGCAATGATCAAGAGAGAATTCTGTCTGTCTGAATTTCCTGCTCCAGCTACACCAGTGTCTGCTGGAAGTCCACCGAAAGTTATAGCCCATCAAGGTCTGGATAATACAGTCCGACAAAGGACACTGCTGCCTAGTCATCCATAAAGAGCCACCTTCCCACACATGGCTTAGGTCTCAGCGCTGGCCCAACAGCTTTTAAGATCAGCCAGGAAAAAGATTCCTGAGCCAAATTAAAAAAGAATTTAGCTTCTAGAAAGTTGAGGGACAAAGGGAAAAGTCAAGGGAGTGACAGAAATGCCTTAAGCAATCTGAAGCAGGCAGGATGACACAGAGAAATGGCCTTTACGGAAGAAGCAAAAAGGAGGGTCAACCTCATGTGTGTGAATGCAGCCAAAGACTCTTCACTAAAGCTGCAAAGGAAACAAAAATAAACTAAGAGGATAAAAGGAAGGCTGTTGCATGAGGAAGAACTTCTGCTCCAGCTGAGAGAAAGACAGACAGAAAGAGAGAAGGCAAGCACACACTGAAATGATCTAAAGCTGCCTATAAATATTTGGAAACATCAAAGGCGGTCCTGTTAAATTAAAAATGCTGTCACATAGATAGGAACTAGCCTCTAGCACTGCCAGCTTCAACATGTGAGCCTGTGATCTGAAGAGTGAAGGCTCAGCTCCTCAAGAAATCTGATTCACTAAAGAAAAAAGTGAACAAGCAGTTGAGTTTTAATAAGGGCATTAAATACCTTAGGAATGAGCTAATTAGAGTTTAACTCTTTCAAGATTGTCCGAGCTCTTAAGAATGCTATAAAGTAAGCTCCCTCCCGAATCTAGTTAAATCAGTCTCAAAACCTGCAATGTGACAGAAAAGAACTAAAATAGCACCTTCTCACTTCAAAGCTGATAAATCTTAACAGATCAACACAGACCTAAAGGCAGAAGCCATGTGAACAGGAAGGAGGAGGAGATTAATCTAGAAATATTTCCTGAGGTGAGGCTAGGCTGCTTATTTAGAGGCATTTTTCCCCCTTGTTAGGTAAAAATAAGCTCACTTTCTAATCCTGGGTACACTTTACCTTGTGTGCTACCACTTTCCAGCACACTCTGAGGACAGATGCAGTACATCAGGTGGGAGGCTCTACTGACTGCTTACTTTCATACCACAAGAATTATGGTCACACTCAGAGTCACTAACAGGAGTCACCCAACAGTTTTCCTTGTACCAGTCCTGGATCAAAATCCCAAACAAAGATGAATACATAATCAGGAAAGTTCCATCCTATCTTTGATCCTGAGGAAGGACGCATAGGAGGTCCTGGAAAAGCACATGCATACATTTGTACATACTCCTTCACAGAGGGGCATCTTTCCATCACTGGGTTTCAGAATTCAAGAGAACAAGGTAGACAGCAACGGAAATCACCTTCTCCATTGAAGGAGAGGAATGCACAACCTAATCTCGGTGAAAGGAAGTAAGAGAGGGAGATTTAAAAAAAAAAAAAAATCATTCTAATCATTTCCATTTTTAGAAAAAGTCAATGTGTCTAATTTGGGGAGCTAAGATTAATAAAGTATTTGTTTTGGCAAAATCACATACTGGATTAAACCAAGCACTGAAGTCATTTGTGCTTGCCAAATAATTAGGCCCCCAGAGCGTGGCCTTAATGTATCACAGCATTCCATGTGCTCCGGCCAGACCCAGAGGCACAATCAACCATCCTGCTTTCCTTCAGAGTAGTCTTGCCCAAATGAAGGCCATGTGGTTCAGAACAACAAGCAGGCAGGCTTAGAAGCACAGGGGACTCGTAGCTCCTGTCCAGCCAAGTGTGTGTGGCTTTTGGAGCAAGAAGCAGGGCTGAGCAGAAGGGCCTACAGCAAAGCACCCCTTCTGGCACACAAAGGCGTAAGAGACATGAAGAGCCCAGATGCTTCAAACCTGCTCTGGGAAGCCACAGGTCCTACACCAGGTGAAAAGGGACATACAGCAAGTATTATATTCCATAATATAATCATTTCTCTGCTCAATGAGCAATGTTGTGAGATTGTTTTAACCTCCCTAAGCTACTACTCTAGAATAAAAAATTTCAGCCATCTAGGAACTGCAACATAAACACTACATATATAATAGGTGTATGGGGGAACATCATGAAATTATGTATATCATTTTCTTCAACCTTATCAGGACTGAATATCATTTGCCTGCTATTAGCAACTCATACAGTCCAGAAGACTAGGAATGACTTATTCTTTGACACAGATGAAGAAACTGCGTTTTAGAGAAGAAAAGTCACCCTTCCACAGGACGGTAGTACCAGAATCCAGATCCAGGTAACTGGCCCCAGACAGCACTCTGCTGTCTCTGCCTCTCCATCACCAAAGAAAACCCAGAACTACTTCATTCTGCAGAACTTACAATGAGCTTTAAGGAACCTGGTAAACACTGTCTGCAAAGCAAAGCTGAAAATTCGTAAAAGCCATGCCAATGTCTAGCCATACAAAAGGGTCCTCCCAAAATTCTTCTCAAACACAGTTGGATAAGCAGTATAGTTGCAAGAATAAAGGACAACCTAATGCAAATCTAGTTACAGTCTAAAAGTTAACTTGAAAGTTGATGATTAGGAATACATGTGTATTTTCTCCCCTAAAATGATAGTGCAATTTCTGCTATGCAAAAGAACTACCTGTGCACATCTGTAACCCTAAGACTCAGAAGGCTGAGGGAGGAGGACTGCTGTGAGCTCAAGGCCAGCCCAGGTTACACAGACAAAGAAACTGAGATTCAGAGAAGCAAAGTCACCACACTTCCACAGTGAGACCCTGTCTCCAAAAAAAAAAAAAAAAAAGGGATGACTTATTAAAGTATAAGCTACCCAAACTTTGTGGATTTCATGCTGCAGTCAGCTCATCTACAAAGAGTCGGCACCAAGTGAAAAGCAGCCACAGCAGATGCCAAGAATCTACATACTGAATTCCTGACACCTCCTTGTCTGTTTCCTAACTTCTCACACAATTCTAACATGACTCGCTGGCTTGCTAGGAAGAGAGCTCAAAAATCAGAAGCATCAAATCTGACTGCTGACAGGAAGCACTGGAGAAGGAATAACTCATAGACAGGTGTCACATCTGCCAACAGAGAGAAAAAGAAAAGACAGTGAGGGTACCAGGCTTGTACATTACTACCAACACAACTCTAAGGAATATTGTTCATATGTGTCCTCATGCTAAACCCACAAATCAAAGTTATGTACCTTGAGAATAAGGACAGCTTTTCATAACTTACACAAAGATGCCCTTTGAATTAAGAGTGAGGAAATGCTAGAAGAATAAGACATTAATCCTATCCAGAAGGTTAGGTTCTAACGGAGAATGTTGGAGTTGACTTCAAGTCAACAAACCAAATCAAGATCAGTCTTTTTTCAGAATGAAGTTTCTAATCAAAGAAATAGGCACTTTTCATGTGTGTGAGACACACGGACACAGACACACACACACACACACACACAGAAAGACAGAAAGAAAGGTTTAAAAAGACAAACCCTCCACACTACCAGACTACCTAAGCTGTTGAAAATGGACAGGTTGCAGCCTCTTATGGCTCAAGTCTCCTAATGTAAAGAGGAGCTAGAACAATCGATGATACCTGCAAGTTCCAGCCTGCTCTAAATTTGGGAATCTGGTTTACAAGGCCTGATCCATTCCTTTTCTGACACTGCACTATAAAACACCAAGCACTACAGAATCAATTATGCAGGACACCATTGCAAAGGTGTCCTGTCATAGTACTGCAGGAGGATGCTAAGCACAGCTCCCATTACAGCTCTACACCCCAATTACAGAAGATGTATCCATGACCATGGTCTTTGCAGATATTCAACAATAGAGTTAAGCTCAATGATAACAATAGAGCACAGCTCAGTGGTAAGTGCTTATCTAATGTGCACAAATCACAGGGTTCAACACCCAGTACCATACATACACACAAACACAAAAATTGCTGGATATACAGTGGATCATACCTATAATCCCTGCACTCTGGAAGGTTGAGACAGAGGATCATAAATTCAAGACCAGTCTGGGCAACTTAGCAAGGCACTGTCTCAATACAAATATTTTAAAAAGGACTAGGGATATAGCTCAGAATGAGGTCCCTGGGTTCAACCTCCAGTACCACCAATAGATCAGACAGATGTTAGACAGACAGACAGACAGACAGACAGACAGACAGACAGACGGACAGACGGACAGACAAAAGGGCTTCTTAGAATATGGAAAAGGAGAAGAAAATAGGGAAATGAAGGAAGGAATCCCCACAACCTCCCTTTCTCCTGTTCTTATGTTCTTTCTCCCTCCCCTCAATTAGCCATCACTAGGGTAAAATTACCAGATGGCAAAGTTTTATTCATAAGTTGGGGGAAAGGAGCCTACAATATTAACAGACAGAAGGTTTTCTATTTATCCTTCAGCATGTAGGGAAGACATGAATATACATAAAAACCTATCATACAACTTCCACAGGTTTACAAAAGGACAGCATTACAAAACAAAATTATTTAAAAATAATGCTACCCCATATCTAGTAAAAATTCTAGGATGTTCAATAATATTTTTTTGTAGGGGAACCTATAAGAAACAATTTTACTTATAATATGTACAACTATTTTGCCCCTATGCGATGGCTATTTTAGAATCTCCCCCTTCCAAAAACAAGTTTGGCATGACAACCAAGACATCAGTCACTATGGTTCTTAACCACATCCGCTAGGGCTTGGCATGCTAAGACGTGTGCCAACTCTGTTGTCTGTAGGGCACTCCTGGCCACAGTACACACCAAGCTATAATCAAGTAAGAAACCACTGCATTCATATAGAACCAGCTCAACATAAATATTCATTAAATGTGAAAACCTATGGTGATGCAACGTTGAGACTGCAAATTTAAACACAAGAGTCAGGAAATGCAAAAATTATCACTGCCACTGAAACTTAAAATCACCCACATGGTACATTTAATACCCTAAGCCAGTTTATATGTGCCCTAGGGATTTAAACCTAATAACACTATATATATATATCCTTGTGAGATGATATGAATGAGGAAGACGGTAACTTTTATTTACAGTCCTGGAGTGGGCATACCATAAAAAGAGACAACTATGAAAACCATCTAATACCAGTGAAATACAGTAAGATAATACATAGATTCTGAAATATTCCTGAAGGTCCTCATGCTCATGTGATTAACACTGCCCCACAAAAACAATGATAAATACATACATACATACCAGTGCAGTGGTACACACCTATAATCCCAGCCACTCTAGAGCTTGAGGCAGGAGGATAGTAAATTCAAGGCTAGCCTAGGCAATTTAGCAAGACCATATCTCAAAAAAAAAAGTTGGAAGTGGTGATACACATTTGTAGTAATCCCAGAACTCAGAAAGCTTAGGCAGGAGGACTGCCACAATTTTGAGGCCAACCTAAGCTACATAGTCAGCCCAGTCTCAAAAAAACATTAATTAGTTAATTAATTAATTAATTAATTAAATGACTGGGGAATGTAGTTCAGTGATAAACCACTTGATTGACATGTGTCATCCTGGGTTCAACCCCCTAAATGGGGTTGGGGGAGTTGCCAACTTCTAGAAGAAATAAGTGATATTTAATAATTTTCCATAAGTAGGAAAACCAAATCTCCACCAAACGGAAATCCAAAATTCCTCCATATATAGCCCGTTGACTCCTTCAGAAATACCAATACAGTCCTTTAAAACTCTGCTTCACATCCAAAACTTCCAAGATCAAGGACCATGCCAGTCTTCAAAGGAGGAATAAAATTCTGAGGAAGCCATATGATATAAATTTGAAATCACATAAATTTGACATAAATTTGTACTCTGATGGGTCATTCTGGAACCACATGTAACTTTTGATGCTACCGATTTTTTTTTTTTTTTTTTTTTTTTTTTTTTTTTTTTTTTTTTTT
>PVJA010025070.1:0-24296 GCA_004027025.1 Myocastor coypus
TTTTTTTTGTCTTTTTGAGACAGGGTCTTGCTATGTAGTTGAGGCTGGCCTTGAGCTCACTTTTGTAGTCCAGGCTGGTCTCAAACTCGAACCAATCCTCCTGCCTCAGCCTCCCGAGTGCTGGGATTACAGGCGTGAGCCACCACACCTGGCTCTTTTTTGTCTTTTTGAGACAGGGTTTCACTGTGCAGTTCAGGCTGGCCTTGAGCTCACTTTTGTGGCCCAAGCTGCTCTCGAACTCACATTGATCCTCCTGCCTCAGCTTCCCAAGTACCACCACGCCTGGGAAGCACTACACTTCTGACTGGTGTGTTTTTTATATAACTCAACACACAATAACATATCTTTATGTCCGGCTTTCTATACTTAACATGAACATTTTACTAAAATGTTAAAAACGTGTCTCCTAGATAATGTGTTCATCGGCTATATTTTATTCCACTAAATGGCTGTACCTCAGTAGATTTAACTGACCAATCATTTAGACTAGGTTGACAAAATTGACCTGAAAGATCCAGACTGGAGGGTTTGTTGCCTAGAGTCTTTACTGCAGTAACATAAAAGGAACCATAAATAATACACAAATTTGACCTTGTCTCCATAGAAAGAGACTGGATCAGCCTATAGGGCATCATTTGTGGATCCCTGGGTTAGCCTACAGCTGATGTTTGGTATTGTAAATAATGTGATTAAGCATCTTTATGACCAAGTCCTTGTATATATGAATGGAATCAGTGGGGGGAAAGTGTGGCCATCTTACAAGTCATTGATCCATAATCTGGCATATAAGGTGAAGTAGCTATGTCCCACAACCTCCTTGGACTGAGCTGTGGAGAATCCTTAGAAATAACCTTTTCCAGCCGGGCACGGTGGCTCATGCCTGTAATCCCAGCACTTGGGAGGCTGAGGTAGGAGGATCAGTGAGAGTTCGAGACCAACCTGGGCTCCAAAAGTGAGCTCAAGGCCAGCCTCAACTGCATAGCGAAACCCTGTCTCAAAAAGACAAAAAAAAGAAAGAAAAAAAAAAGAAATAACCTTTTCCAGTACCCACCGCCAAGTTCAATTCCCTTTAGTTGCGCCATTCCTCTAGATCTTTCCATCCTTTGCTCTGGACAATTCTGTTAATCTCTTTCCAACTCCCATCAGCCTTCAGTCCCCACCCACATGCTACTCTTTCTCCTCCACTTCAGTTGGTAAAACTTGGCAGACTAAGTGCATGGATTTACTTCTATTCTTTCTGGAAGTCCCACAAAAATGCCAACAAAAGAGAGGCCATAAGCAAAATGGCTGCCTAGCAGGGACCGTTGGGCTCCCCTTTCCACAACACGGGAACCAGCAGACAACAGCTACCTCACTGGAGGGTTGGACGCCGAGTATCAGGAGAGAGCCAAATAGGCAGCACCTGCCGTTTAGTTTCTTGAGATCAACACAACCAAGAGAGACTTTGATCAGCAGACATTGATTTAGTCTCTGAGTGGGCCATCTACACCTGAGGCCTTTAGCGCTCAAGAACCCTGTGGTCCTTGCAGTCCCCGAGCCCACCGGGAGCTGCCAGATCTCCAGGCCACTACGCTGCCCTTGATAAAGAGCCCCAGCTCACACTGCACCTCTCCCCATCCAGGTTCTCACCACATGGGAGCACCTTGACACTTCACACACTAAGGCTTGGTGACACAGCCAGGCAGCTGCTATCAGCAGCTCTACCCACTCAGTCCCACAAGCCAGGCAGAAGACCCTGCCCACCCTCCCAGTGCCCTAGGAAGCGTGTAGGCAGCCACTTGGATCAGCTCAGCTTGCAGAAGCTTCCAGCGGCCATGCCTCCAACCCCGTAAGGAAGCAGCTGAGTACTCCTTCCTGATTGGCTCAGCCTGCTGAGGTCCCCAGGAAACGAGGCACCCCCACCTACCTTTCTGTGGCTTTAAGACACAACTGAGGAGGCTATTCTCAGCAGCTCAGCCCTCTGAGTTACTGACAGCAGATGCTTGGCCATGCCAACACACCCGCTGAACAGGCACCCCATCGGCCTCTTGAAACCACCCTTGTGGCTCTAGGACACCGACCAGTGTGCTGTCTGGGAGCACTGGGGCGGCCCAGGTCCTGTGTTCTCCTCAGACACAGAAAGGCAGCCTGCCTCAGGACCAGGAACACTGCTGCCTCCCTCTGATCCCATCAGGGCAGCCCCGCCCTCATACAACCTGTGACAACTGCCTCGCATTTCCAGCTGTAAGGACTTTGCCCTGGGCTGCCTCAGGAGCTGATCCCATCTGGGATCACAACTCCCCCAGACGGGGCCACTGCGACACCTACAGGCATCACTGACATTGGTTATAGATGAACAGCTACAGGGACAGCAAAGGGGATGCCGCAGAGCAAACCAAACCTGGATCCCCGCCAGCAGAGCCTTCCACCCGCAGAGGTACAAAAACAAGCAGGGACCGCTGAGGGCTGAAACCAACAAGATAACACGAGATCTCAAAGGACCCCACGTAGCCCTCTGGTTACAAAACACAAAGTAAAGGACACCAGCAAACTGCCTGGCAAAGGCTTCAAAAGAATGCTTTTGAAGAAAATTTTATAGAATGCAAGAGAATACAGTCCATTTGGTGAAATTATTAGACAATTCACAAGAATGACAAATTCAGCAAACAAAATTCATAGAAAGATCCAGTGAGGGGCTTCTGGGAAGGTGGTGGAGTGATAAACAGTAGGAAGTCAGCCCCTTTGAGACTCAGTGTAGAGATGCTGAAATAGAACAACTTGGGGAAGAAGAGGAGGGCAGGTCCCCAGGATACAGGAGGCATCTGAAGGGGAAACTGGAGGCCATGGAGGATGGACAGGAACAGACCTGCACGCAGAACTGGGCTTCCTCCCTGACTCTCGGTTCATAGGTGAAAGAGGGGGTGCTCTCCAGGAAAAAATGCGCCAGGGGACAGCTAGCATGTGACTGGTCCAAGCCAGCACCACATCCCTTGGAGAGGGAGTTTGGCCAGATACCACTTTCAGGAGGGACCTCTTGAACCCAGAATGCAAAAGGGTGGGCTTCACGTTAGGGTTCCCAATAACTGGGGGAGGGACAATGCCCTGCACCAGGCAGCTGAGGTTAGGCTGGTGTAAGACACCAGAGCGCTCCACTGGGCTCCACTCAGGCCGTGAGGCCTCAACCCCAGCCCAGGACCAGCCCGCATTTCTTTCTTTTTTTGGTCTTTTTGAGACAGGGTCTCGCTATGCAGTTCAGGCTGGCCTTGAGCTCACTTTCGTAGCCCAGGCTGGTCTCGAACTCACACCAATCCTCCTGCCTCAGCCTCCCGAGTGCTGGGATTACAGGCGTGTGCCACCATGCCCGGCCTAATCAGCCCACATTTCTGTAGTGTTGAAAGCACCAGGATTGGCACTGGGCCCTATTTCTGTTGCAGGCTCACAGCTCTCAGTTCTGTTGGCCTCCTTTCTCTCTCAGGGAGGGCAGAGACACACCATAAAATGGCCCTACTGAGAAACTGTAGGCCCCAGAAGATAACCAGTTTTGTTTTGGTGGTACTGGGGCTTGAACTTGGGACCTTCACTTACCAGGCAGGCACTTGTGCCACTGAACTGTCTTCCCGGCTGCCAAAGATAACCAGTTTTTAAAATTTATTTATTTATATATGTTGAGCCGGGTGTGGTGGCGCACGCCTGTAATCCCAGCACTCGGGAGGCTGAGGCAGGAGGATTCGCGCAAGTTCAAGACCAGCCTGGGCTACAAAAGTGAGCTCAAGGCCAGCCTGAACTGCATAGTGAGACCCTGTCTCAAAAAAAAAAAAAAAATTATTTATTTATATATGTTATGACTGGCTCAGCCTGCCCTGGTGGTGGGGCTGGTGCAGCATGTGGTGCCGGGAATTGGACCAAGGTCCCTATGGTTACCTAAACTTGCCTAAGCAGGCACTTTAGATTGCTGAGCCATTTCACTGGCCCAATAACCAGTTTTGATTTTTTTTTTTGTGGTACTGGTGATTGAACTCAGGACCGATAACCAGTTTTGAAATCACAGAGAAATGTCGTTTTTTCTTTCTTTTCCTTTTAGGGTTTTTTTTTTTTTTTTTTTTTAATGAGTTGAACACAGTAACTTTTTTTTTGCAAAAAACAGCTGAACTAAGCAATCCGTTCTGTTCCTTGTCCACCTGTAAATGGAGAGATGGAGCTTTGTGGCAAATCCCCTTTGATGGGTCGCCTCAGAGCTAGCTTTAAACAAATCCCTCTCCCTTTTCACTCAGATACACGGTCTCCTTGGATCTGGTCGGCAGCAAACAGGCAAATCTGAGCTTAGGAACCCCAGATGTCTGAGGCACGGGCACATTTAAGGTAGGCATGGACAAGTCGCCCTGCTGACTTGGGTTTCCAGAGCACAAGGGCTCTATGTAGGCATAGGCTGGGGACACAGGATGAGGGGAAGGCTAGTGAGATGAGGACGACGGGAAAGCCATAAAGCTAAGTGCACCTGAGCCCCCTCTCCCAACCTCCTGAGAGAGACTCTGTGGAGCAGCTCTGCTAGTCCATAGCCTGGACAGCCCAAGTGAGTGTGCCAGACCTGGCTCAAGTGCAGGAGGCCTACAGGTACGGTCCCCACAAGGTCTGCCTCATGGAAAGGCCTGAGGGAAACATGGTGGCCAGAATGAGCATGAAATCATTATGACACAGGCTAACAGGATGAAACTCTTTATTGTGTTGCTTTTGGGGGGAAAACAAATTTCACACTCAAATTATGAGCTTAACAACAGATACTACCGTGCGTATCATCCTCTTCAAACTGCTCAAGAGTACAAGATGTAAAACAAAAAAGATTCTCACCCCGACCTGTGAGATGGCTCAGTGGTATAAAGTGCCTGAAAAAAAAAAAAAAAAAAAAAAAGTGGTGCACGCCTGTAATCCCAGCACTTGGGAGGCTGAGGCAGGAGGATCAGTGTGAGTTCGAGACTAGCCTGGGCTACAAAAGTGAGCTCAAGGCCAGACTGAACTGCATAGTGAGACCCTGTCTCAAAAAGGCAAAAAAAAAAAAAGTGCCTGCAGAGGAAACTTAAAGCCAGCACTGGGACCGCTCCTCGATATCCCGGGCACCACATGCTGTGCACCCCCACCCCAGGGTGGGCTGAGCCAGCCATAACACAAACAAATAAATGTTTAAAAAAAAAAAAAAAGATTCTCACCCAACAGAAAAAGAACACAAACATTTCTTTTCAATGAACTTAGATAAACTGGGCTTAGATAAACTGGGCTTAGATAAACTGGGAGTATAAATAAAAGTAACTGGCGTACATTTTAAAACATTTTCAAAACAATGGAATTTGTAATTGGTGTATCTGAACTCCCAATTATTTACCTTTCTTCAGATAAAACACAGATTTCAAACATTTCTCACCTTGAGTATGCAAAACACAAACTGCACGAAGCGTTCTTTACTTTGTAGTTTACAAATACACAAAACAGCTTACCTAAGTTTATATAACACATTGACAAAAGCAAGGAACTATACAGAAAACCCACATTTGACCTGTTTAAGGCTTATGTGGAAATATCCAAATTAGCACATGTCTAAAACCATAGTGCATAAGACGTTTCCATAAACGTCTCCATAAAAGAAGCTACCTATATATAGACCAAAATATGCATCAGTTTGAAACGAACAATTTTTTTTCTTTTTTAAAATTTTTTGGCTGCCTTAACAGCAGGTCAGGTAAGGCTTGTAGAGCTGGGGATCAAACCCGGCTCCCCTGTGACTGACTGCCACATTTGCGCCAACAGGGGCTAAAACAACCAAGCTAGGTCACAGGCCCCCTGCAGCTGGAAAACAACCTTTGTTTAAACTTACATTGCATCTGAACACAATTCAAGAAAATTTTGGTCTTCCCACCCTCCCGCCCCCGGATCTGATTCCGGATATCCACAATACCCAGTCTCTCCCATTGTGCTTTTTTGAGTCCAGGTGTGTCCAAGTCCATTTGGAAGTGTAATGATGGAAGATTCAGTCTCAGGCCCCATCTGTTCTCTCTTTTTCTCCTTCGGATTTATCTTTGTCCTTGCTCCTTATTATCCGCTCACACGCTGACTGCTGGGAAACTTGACCACGACTGTAAGGTTTGCAAACAGCACCCGTCCACTTGTGGGAAGACAGTAGAGAAGGTTGGGTCTTGTTATAAAAGATACTGAATTTTGTCCTGGTAGTGCAGGTGGAACCTATATGGGGGACGATAGTGCCTCTTCACGTGCAAGGCGAGGTGGTCCGACCTGGCAAAGGACCGCTGGCACTTGTCGCACTGGAAGGGGCGGTGGCCCGTGTGGGTGCGGTAGTGCCTGGTCAGGTCGTCTGCACGGGCGAAGCTCCAGTCACAGCCGTCCCAATCACAGCGGAATGGTTTCTCACCTGTGTGGGTTCGCAGGTGTGCCTTGAGATGAGAGCTCTTCAGGAAGATTTTGCCGCAGTCGGTGCGATTACAAGTGTGACAGGAACGCCTTTTCCGAGACTTTCTTCTCCTCTTTGGCTGGGGCTCCGCTGGCGGGCTGGCACCCAGTAGCGCTGGCTTTTGAGAGTCGCTCGGCTGCGGCTGCATTTGGTCGGGCAGGATGGGTGGGCGGACCTGCAGCTGCATTTGGTCGGGCAGGCGGTCGGGTCCCGGGTGGGGATGGACGCCTGGAGCAAGCGACAAGGCAGGGTGACAATCTCTGGGGCTCAGCAGTAGCTCCGAACCCAGGGAGAAGTTATGCGCGCTGCTGGGCTGGTGGCCGTCGTCGAGCCCCTCCAGGGGCCCGGCCGGGGTGCAGAAGGCCACGGCATCCTGCTTAGTCGTGGGTGCCAGGAACACTGGCCCATTGCCGTAGGGCTCCTCGGCCACCGGGTAGCTGCCGTCCAGGCTACCCGTGCCCACGCCGATGCTCTCCAGAGTTGCATACTGGCACCCTGGGGTGCCCAGCGCCGCCTGCGGGCCCGTCGGCCCTTCACTGGGCGGCGGCAGGTACACCGGGTCCCAGTCGGGCCGCAGGAGCTCCGCCATGAAGCCGCCCACGGGGGGCACATGGGTGATATCCGCCGGGTTGAAGGGGGCCAGCTCCCAGTTGTACAGCTGGGTGCCCGGGTCCACGCCCGGGTCGTCTTCGCCCCAGACCGGGCAGCTGAAGCTGCAGATGGAGGATGCACTGGTCTGGCCGCTGCTCGATGGCGAGGCCGAGGCCGAGGCCGAGGCTGATGGCGAGGCCGAGGCCGAGGCTGATGGCGAGGCCGAGGCCGAGGCCGAGGAGTCGGCGGCGGCCACGGGCCCCTCGTGCAGCAGCGAGGTGGAGAAGAAGCGCTCCAGATCCAGATCCAGGAGGTCGCCGAGCCCCAGCTGCTCGCTCTCGCCAGACGCGGCGCCCGCGTCCCAGTCCCAGTCCAGGTCGGGGGCCACGACGGCCTCCTTCAGGTCGTCGGGGAGGCCGGGAAGCCTTGCGTTGAATCGCTCCATGCCCGAGGCTCCTCGCACTAGCGGTTATTGTGGACACCTGCTGGACGCAGTGGCTTCTCCCTTCCCGCCCGGGCCGGACACGAACGTGGAGCAGGCCCGGAGGGGCGCGTCGCTAATGCGGGGCCCGGGAGATCCTCCGGAGTCCGAAGCGGCTGGAGTACCTGAAGTCCAAAATTAAAGCAAAAAACAGAAATAAAGTCAAAACTCAAATCCCAAAATGCCTAAAATCCTTCTTTGTATTAAATATAAACAACAAACATCTCTTTTTAAAAGTTCCGTTGTATGTAAAAGTTCTTAAGAGTTGGAAACTCACAAAAATCAACCGTCGGTGAGGCAAGCAGTCCGCAGCGCTCTCAGCAGCGTCCCAAGCAGTGGCAGCCACGATCTTTGCGCACGCAGAAGCCAAGGCCGTGGCCAGGTCGTGGGCGGTGGGCGGTGGGCGGTGCAGAACCGAGAGCTGGACTGGGCGGAGGCACAGACCGTGGGGGGGTGCGAGGATGCGTGGGAGGGCGCCGGAGGGGCGGGGAGGAACACTGAGCGGATCCGGGCCCCCCCACCTCTGCCCTCCAGGGCGTGTGCAGGTGCGGTCCCTCTCCGCGTCGGGGAAACTTTTCTGTTTTGCTCTTTATGTGTGTATATAACGTGTAATATGGCATACAGACTATATGGTTTCTCCTGAGTAGAAACCACCCAATATTTGAGCTTGTGATTCTGAGTTATGTTCTCAAGTCGTATCCTTTTACTTAGGAAGCCTTGAGTTTAACTCTTTATGGCAGTATAGTAATCCGTTTGTCATGGTTTGGGGCCTTCGCAAGTCGAACAATATAATTTGGGGCACATTTTATATTACATTATAAGGAATCACTCAACAATAAAATACAAAAGAAGTGCAAAAACTCTCCACACAAGCCGGGCGTGGTGGCGCATGCCTGTAATCACAGAACTCTGGAGGCTGAGGCAGGAGGATCAGTGGGAGTTCGAGACCAGCCTGGGCTACCAAAGTGAGCTCAAGGCCAGCCTGAACTGCATAGTGAGACTGTCTCAAAAAAAAAAAAAAAAAAAAAAAAAAAATCTCTCCACACATTAAAACACATCCAGCAGAGGGCCTTGATCCAAATATCCTTCATGAGGGGGCTGGGAAGATAGCTCAGCAGTCTAAAGCACCTGCTTAGACAAAACTTAGATAAGTGTGCAGGGACTGCAGTTCCATCCCTAGCACCACATGCTGTGCCAGCCCCACCCCCAGGGCAGGCTGAGCCAGCCATAACATAAATAAGTTCAAAAAAATAAGAAAGAAAATGAAAAACATAAATAAAATGGAGGCCTATTACACAAAAAAACGAATATCCTGCATGAGTCCAGCTATCCCATAACAATGCTACCTACAAGGCCACCTGGAGGCCAAGAGCGCAGGACAATGCCCCCACAGGCCTGCTTCATGGATCTGCACTGGGAAGGCTCAGGGATCAGTGGCGGAAGCTGCAAAGTCCACACCAGCAGGCTGAAGGATCTGAGCTGGAGCCAGGAAGCAAGGCTCAAGATAAGCACCAGAGCTCCCCCAAAGGTACCACAGCCATCCTCAGCCACAGAGAGGTGCTGAGCTCCTCCCGCCATGAAAAAGCTGAGTTCCCATTGGGAAAGCCAACATGACAAGCTTCTCCAAGAGGCTGAGCCATCTTCCCCTCTGGGAACTAGGAAGCAATGCTCAAGATGAGGACTAGAGCACCACTAAAGTGAACCATAACCATTCTCAGTGACAATAAGGCCATGGCTCTTGCCAGCCTGACAAGGTCGCCCAGCAGAACATCCCAAGAGAACCCACAGCTTCCAACAGCTTCCAACAGCTTCCCGACAGAGTTCTGATAACTTTTCCTGTTCTGTGTCTGCTGCTGACAACAATCCTCAGCTGGGCCTCCCCCACCCAGCACCATGCTAGTTCAGTTCAGCTGGGTGTAGTAAGTTGACTACCACTTAGAAGTCCACTACACCATTGCATATAAGTGTGACATTAAGGTAGATACACTTCCCAGGATCTAGCTATTAAATTTGCTGCTTTAATCATGGCTATGTGTGCATGGACCCCAATAACAGCAGGATTTGAACTCTTTGGAAAGATACCCCAGAGGGGGATAGTTGGGTCGAATGGAATTTCTAGGGCTTTTGTGTGTGTGTGTGTGTGTGTGTGTGTGTGTGATTTCCATAGTGGTGTACTGTTTTACTTTCCCAACAACAAGGTAGTAGTTTTTTTTTTTTTTCCCCCACAAATCCACTGTTTTCTGGCATAAGATGTTATCTGAGTGTAGTTATAATTTGCGCTTCTATGATGGCCAGTGATGGTGAACAGTTTTTCATGTATTTATTGGACATTTGTACTTGTTTTGAGAAGATTCTATTCATTTTGGTTGACCATTTTTAGTCAAAATCTTTTGTTTAGGTTGCACAGATAGCTCAGCCGCTTAAGTACCTGCCAGACAAGTGAGGGTCCTGTGTTCAATCCCCAGTACCAAAACAAAAAAAAAATTATTTTATTTATTTATTTATTTATTTATTTATTTATTTATTTAGGTCTTTTTGAGACAGGGTCTCGCTGTACAATTCAGGCTGGCCTTGAGCTCACTTTTGTAGCCCAGGCTGGTCTCGAACTCTCACCAATCCTCCTGCCTCAGCCTCCCAATTGCTGGGATTACAGGTGTACGCCACCATGCCTGGCTTAAAAAAAAATTATTTTAGGGGGACTGAGTTTGGAGTTCTCTACACAGCCTTTGCCTTAGTTCCCTGACCCTGGAATGGTGAGTAGAAATTCCCTTTCCCATTCTGTACATTGTGTCTTTGCTGTGTGGGTTGTTTGCTGTGCAGAAGCTTTGTGATTTGCCAGGATCTCACTTGTTGATTCTTAGTGTTGTGCTACTGGGGCTCTGTTCAGAACGTGGCTGGCGATGCCTGTGTTTTCATGAGTTGTGTGTATTTTATCTTCCAGAAGATTATTTCTGCTTTAACATTTAGGTCCTCACAGCATTTTGATTTTAGTGTAGTACGTGGGTCTAGAATCACTCTTCTACACGTGGACATCCAGTCTTCCAGCACCATTTTATTAAAGAGACTCTCTTCCCTGCAGTGGAGCTGCTGGCTTCTTGGTCAGAGATCCAACAGTTCTGTGAGTGCAGGTTTATGTCTGCTTCTTCTCTTCTGTCCCATTGCTCCATGGGTCTGGTTTTTGGACAGGGCAGCTGCTTTGCTTTTGTTACACAGAGTATTTTTCCAAGCCGGGGTCTCTTCAGACTCCATGTAATTTTTAAGATGGTTTTCTCTAACTCTGTGAGAAATGCTGTGGGTATTTTGATTGGAATTGTTAAAAATCTGTATAATCATTTTGGAAAACATTCTTTTTATTTTATTTATTTTCTTGTTTCAGAACTTTTATTTGTTTATTTATTTATTTTTTTTATGGCCAGCTCAGACTGCCCTGAGGGCAGGGCTGGCGCAGCACGTGGTGTGGGCGATTGAACTGCAGTCCCTGCAGCCGCCTAAGCTTTCCTAAGCAGGCGCTTTAGACCACTGAGCCATCCTGCCGGGCTGGAAAACATTCATTTTGATTGTGTTGGTTTTGCCTAACCAGGAACAGTGGATATTTTTCTATCATGTGATGTCCTAAATCCTTGATTTGTATTTTTCAGGCATGGTTAATTTTCAGGTGTGAGACGTTTGCTTTCTTAGGTTAATACCTAAGTATTTACTTTTTTGATGTTACTTCGAATGAGACTGTTTTCCAAGAGTTCATTGTTAGTGTACAGGAATGCTACTGATTTTTTCATGTTTATTGTATATCCTGCTAGCCTGCTGAATTTCATTATGAATTCTGCAAGTCTTTTGGTGAAGTTGGGAGACTTTTTGGGTGCGGGTCCTTTAAGTAAAGGATCATGTCTTCTGGAAATAATGGTCTTTTACCTTTGTCCTTCCCACTTGAAGCCCTCTTAGTCCTTCTCTCACCTGGTCGCTCCGCTTAATGTTTCAGGACTCTGTTGAACAGGAGCGGCGGCTAGTGTAAACATCTTGGTCTTGGGCCTGACTTAGGAGGGAAGGCTTTTTGGCTTCTCCTTGCTTACTGTGGTGTTGGCAGAGAGCTGGTCACGAGCAGCTTTTTTCTTTTTTTTTGAGACAGGGTCTCACTATGCAGTTGAGGCTGGCCTTGAGCTCACTTTTGTAGCCCAGGCTGGTCTCGAACTCGCACTGATCCTCCTGCCTCAGCCTCCTGAGTGCTGGGATTATAGGCGTGCACCACCACTCCCGGCCACTCGAGCAGCTTTTATGATATTGACACAATGACATCCTATCCCTCTTTGGTTTAGGGTTTGTGCTGTGAATCAGTGTTGGATTTTGCCAAAGACCTGTTTTGCATATGCTGAAATAACCATGTGATCTTGTCCGTGCTTCCTCTTCTGTGGTACATTTCATTTAGTGATTCACACAGTTGAGTTCTTTTTGTTGTTATATTTTTTAGTATAGGGTCTATAGGGTCTCAGTATGTGGATCAGACTCCTAGTAATTGTCCTGTGTTCAGCCTCCCAAGGGCTGGGATTACAGGCATGTGTCACAATGCCCAGTCTCAGTGTGCCCCAGGGGCAATGCTGGCACAGCACTCTGGGACTGAACCCCAGACCCTGCCTCTGCCTAAGCAGGTGCTTCAGTCCACTGAACTACTGGCCGGCCTTCACGCAGTTGAGTTTTGACTTGACTCGATTGAACATGTGACTGAGTGACATTTGACCAAGCCTGGCCCACTCACCTTCTCCTCCTGCCAGCCCAACTTGTCACAGTCGGTGACGTTCACAGTAGCAAAGTCTGTGCGAAGTCCCACTCTACAAAGTCCCCCTGGTAGGATGGAGTAGAGGAGCCATGGTCCAAAGATATTCATTACTTTGATGTCTGTTGCTTATTTAGAAAAATGGAGGGGCTGAGGAGATAGCTCCATGGCACAAGTGCCTAAGGCTGTGAGTCCAAACCCCGGTCTCACAAAAAAACAAAAGCAAAACAGAAAAATGGAGTTGCTGGAATGTTTCAGGATGCTGAGCTTTTCCTAATAGTACATCTCAGTAAAACTGTCTAATTTGTATAATTTATGAGGTAATATATCATTTGAAACCATAACAGTAATATATGGAAAACCCCTGGAATATAGTGATGGTTACATAGCTGTACAAATTTTTTTTTTGTCTTTTTGAGGCAGGGTCTTGCTATGCAGTTGAGGCTGACCTTGATTTGAGCTCACTTTTGTAGCCCAGGCTGGTCTTGAACTCACACCAATCCTCCTGCCTCAGCCTCCCAAGTGCTGGGATTACAGGTGTGAGCCACCACACCCGGCTCATAGCTGTATAAATTTAGTAAGACTCATCTAACTGTGGAATGAATTCTTTCTCTCTCTTTCTTATCTGCCTGTCTTTCTTGTCTGCCTGTCTTTCTTGTCTGCCTTTCTTTCTTTCTTCCCTCCTTCCTTCCTTCCTTTCTTTCTTTCTTTCTTTTTTTCTGTGTTACTAGGCATAGACTCTATGGTCTTTACACTGAACTGTCTTCCCCATCCTTTTTCACATTTTTTTCTGAGCCAGTTGCTAAATTGCCCAGTTTGGAATTAAACTTGTGACTCTTTTTCCTGTCTCAGCTTCCCTGTGTGGTGGCGCATTGGTTGCTTTTTTTCTCATTGCTAGGACAGAATCCATGACTCTTCAAGTTCAAGGAGGAAAGGTTCCTGTAGCGCTCAGTCTGTGGAGGTTTCAGTCCCTAATCAGCTGACTCCAAGGCAGAGAGGCACAAGGCAGAGGGCAGCAGTTCAAGGTGGCAGAAGAGAGCAAAAGCAGCAAGAGCCGAAGCGGGGAAGCAGGATTGTTCTCCTCCCTCCCTTATGTTGTCTGAAGGCTGCACCCCCTGACCCCCCAGGGCCAGTGTGCACTCATACCATCTCAGTGCCGGTAACTTTTACAGGATGAGGATATTTACAAAGTGAGACCCCTACCAACTTCTGAGTGCTTCCTGAAACTGCTCAGGCTGAAACAGTGTGTCCATCATTACAGCTAGGTTTACAAGTGCGCATCACCATGCCAGGCTGTGCTGCAATATTGTTGTATTGTTATACAGTCAGGCCAGACATAGTGACACATGATGTCATCCCAGCTACTCAGTAGACTCAGGCAGGAGGATGACAGTTGATGTCCATCCTGGACAACTTAGCCAGATTCCGTCTTAAAAACAGCTGGGGTGCTACCTCAGTGTGGGGCTCTGGGTTCTATCCCTAGTACTAGGAAAAGGAAGGCCAGTGTCACACACCCCTGTAACCCCAGCACCAGAGAGGCTGAGGCTGGAGAATTGCTGCAAGCGAGTTCCAGGCCAGTGAGATCTAGTCTTAAAAATAAATAAATAGCTGCTGGGCATGGTGGCACATGCTTGTAATCCCAGCACCTGAGAGGCTGAGGCAGGATTGTTGAGAGTTCGAGACCAGCCTAGGCCACAAAGGTCAGCTTAAGGCCAGCCTGAACTGCACTGCATACAGAGACCCTGTCTCAAAAAAAAAAAAAAAAAAGACCAAAAATAAATAAATAAATAAATAAACACATATGCAGACAGGCTAAAACTGTTTAAAAGTGAATATAGTAGTCCCTCAATATTTCACGATTCTGCTTTAACAGATGCATTATTTTGTGGGTTTTCAAAAAAAATATTAATCCTGGGGCCAGCAAGATGGTTCAGCGATCTAAAGCACCTGCTTAGGAAAGCTTAGGTAATTACAGGTACCACGGTTCAATCCCCAGCACCACATGCTGTGCCAGCCTCATCCCCAGGACAGGCTGAGCCATATATCTATATATATATTATTGTATATATATAATAATCTAAATTATTTATGGTAGGTTTTTCGCTAATTTGCTGAATTTTGCAGTACCATACCGTATATATATGTAGTTAAAATTATGTAGTTTTATGAATTTAGAAAATAGCTAAGAACATTAGAAGTGTTTTTAAAAGTGTGGGAAAGGTTTGTAAGAGTGTGGGAAGGGTTTATAAGGTCATAACATATAAATAAATACTAAAATAAATATAACATCACTACTTTGCTGATTTCCACTTATCGTAGGGGTGTCTGCAACAACCTCCACCATAGGCGAGGACCACTGCATTGAGAATCACCGCTGGGAAGCAAATATAAGCAAAAGCTTTCGGTTATTGTGCATTATACGGGCTCACGGGGACTTGGTGACCTCAGGGGTTTCTTGGAAGGACTTTGCACAGATCATCTCCCTTAGCAGGTGCTGCATGGACAAGATGTGGCGGTGCTGTCCTGCCCGATTGCAACGGGCACTGCGAAGGCAAGTTAAATTGTCCATAAAGTATTAAAACCATCTGCTAGCTATATATGGTGGCACATGCCCGCAATCGCAGCTTCCCACGGGCCCGCAGGCAGGTCCTCAATACTGGTGATGGCATCCTGTAGCATTCCTACCCCATTATGCCAGGATCAGTCTGAGTGGCCAGCAGCATACAGCAGAAGCGACAGTGCTGTACCTCCTGGGTTGGGTCATAAAAGATCACAGCTCCAGGTGTCATGCTCAGGCTGGCTGTCTCTCTCTCCTGGGTGCCTCCCACTGGGAGAAAAGGGGCTGCCAGGAAACACACAGGAAGCCTAAGGGATGCAGAGCTGAAGTCTCCAGCTGGCCATCAGCAAGAAGCCGAGGCCTGGCAGCACCTGTGTGAAGGAAGGGGCTCCGACATGACTGCTCTGCAGGTGGCCCTCCCCGAGCCAGGCTTAGGAGACCCTGGCCAGAACCACGCAGCGTGCACAGCCGAGCGCAGGCCAGGTAAGCCGCTTTGCCCCCTCCTGGCTCTTCTCCTCCTCCTCCTCTGGCTCCTCCTCCTCCATCTTTGCCCTGGATCTCAGTACCTGGTGCCCACACAGCCTTCCGGGGACTGCACACCCACCTCTCCTCCCTCAGATGAGTCGGCAACCTACCTCTCTCCTCTCCCCTCTAGCTGCATGAGACAAAGGCCTGCAAAGTGACTCACTGCAGCTTCCTCCTCCTCTGGGGCAGACAGAGGGACCTGGGATAGTAGAGCAGAAGGAGGTGTGTCCCAGGCCTTCTGGACTCTGGGTAGCTCCAGGCGTCAGAGAAGCCTGTGGCACTTCAGACTTGGTGTCCTCTATGCTGGGTGGAGGCCACTGGACTGGGTGGGCTGGGCACACTGCAGCTTGGATGTGCTGTCCTGGTGGCAGACTCAGGGCTTCTCTTGCACCTCCCTGCAAATGCAGGGAGGTCTGTGCAATGCGTGCTTACGTGGAACATAGCAGACGTCATTCGTGGCTGTGGTGACCACTATCCTACTCTGTAGTGGATCTCTCTATATCAGCAGTTCTCAGCCTGTGGGTTGTGACCCTGGCAGGGGTCGAATGACCAAAGCACAGGGGTCCCCTAAAACCATTCTGAATCATAACTGTAGCAAAGTTATAGCTTTGAAGTAGCCACCAAAATTATTTTTTGGTTTGAGGTCACTGCAACATGAGGAACTGTATTGCTGGGTCATGGCATTAGAAAGGTTGAGAACCACTGCTCTATAGCAATATGCCCAATTGATATCCTGAGAAGCAGGAAACAAGAAGCAGAGCCCAGGGAAGGCTGCTGTCTGTTGTATGTCCCGGAAAGCTGGGATTCACGACTGCAGATAGCGGCTTCCTTTGCTGGTGCCCTGTTTTTTGATCTCTTGCTTGGGATGTTAAGGGTTGTCACCTCCCCTGCTCCTTGGTTATCTGTTAGCATCTGTATGAAACTAGTGTTAGGCAAATGGTAGAAGACATAGTGATTTGTAATCTGTAAAGTAGTCTCGCACATTCCATAGCCTGCTTGTAGCCCTCAATAAAGGTGAGCTGTTTCTTTTTTTTTTTTCTTTTTGAGACAGGGTCTCACTGTGCAGTTCAGGCTGGCCTTGAGCTCACTTTTGTAGCCCAGGCTGTTCTCGAACTCGCACCAATCCTCCTGCCTCAGCCTCCCAAGTGCTGGGATTACAGGCGTGCACCACCACGCCCGGCTCCTTGACTTTATTTATTTATTTTTTTTTGTGGCCAGCTCAGCCCATCCTGGGGGTGGGGCTGGCACAGCATGTGGTGCTAGGGATTGAACTGTGGTCCCTGTGCCTGCCTAAGCTTGCCTAAGCTGAGCTATCTCGCCAGCCCTTCGGTCATGACACCTAGGACTGTGGTCTTCCTATGCCTGGGGAGGGGCTCCGGAGGAAGATCAGGAGAAGGTGCATCCGGGCAGAGCCATGGGTGCTGTGAGATCTGTTTTAGAGTTGGCCACTTTGGGGGAGGGGGTTGTGGTTGAGGAACTGCTATCTCCTATCTCCTTTCGGATGACAGGAGAGGGTAGGAGGACAGGAACATCTGTACAGCAGGACCTGCGCCCTGATGCCTGCACCTCCAAGAGGAAGAGACGTGACCCACAGCCAACTTGCACAGCATAATGCCAAGGCTCCCAACATCCACCTGCAGGCCTTGCTAGTTTTTTTGTTTGTTTTTTCCAGAATCATTTGAGATACACAGCTCGCTACACAGATGTGCCCACGTGCTACCTGGGAATGAAGATCTTCCTATCCTAAAGTCAGAGATCTTAGTATTCCCTTGGGACTCAAGAAGACATTGTTAGGTTTGGGGTCTCCATGCCTGAAATTTTGCCCATGGCAGGGCTGCACTGGCCCGGCGATCTGGAGGGACAATTTCTCCACCTCGTCCTCTGTGAGCACGTAGGTGGCCCTCTAGCTGTGCGGCCTCAGGTCTCCCTGCTCTCATGTTCTTACAGGTAGCAAGGACACAAGGCAATCATAATTATTTATTTATTTATTTTTGTTTTGGTGGGACTCACAACCTTGCACTTGTCAGGCAGGCACCTGTGCCATGGAGCTATCTCCCTGGAACTAAGGCAATCATAATTAGAAATTGTTCTTTTTGCCGGGTGTGGTGGCTCACGCCTGTAATCCCAGCACTTGGGAGGCTGAGGCAGGAGGATCAGTGTGAGTTCAAGACCAGCCTGGGCTACAAAAGTGAGCTCAAGGCCAGCCTGAACTGCATAGCGAGACCCTGTCTCAAAAAGGCAAAAGAAAAAAAAAAAAAAAAAAAAGAAATTGTTCTTTTTGTCAGAGTTACTCAAGATGATCCAGATTAGCTTTCCTTTGGTTAAGTTTAGGCTCCTTCACTCTAGACCCATAGCATTCAAATTTTTACTTGATAGATATATATATATGTATATATATATATATATATTGGCAGTACCTGGGATCAAAGTCAGAACCTTGCACTTCAGAGGCAGGCCATCACACCACTGAGCTGTCTCCCTGGCCCCTCAAATTTTTAAAGAAATAAATATTAAAGTTATAAACTGACTTAAGAAAGCAAAGAATAAGAGCGTGATCATACGATAAAAGAACAGGGAGACAGAATCCAAAAAAAATTTTTCTGGGATGAGGGAAAGGAGAAAAGAAAGAAGAAAGGGGAAAATATATATGCATATAGCCAGGGTAGCTGAGATAAATGTCCTGCGGAATTCTACTGATCTACTGATTTGGGGGGCGGGGGGCGGGGCAGGACCGGGATTCAAACTCACGACCTTTCCACTTGCCAGGTAGGTACCTGTGTCACGGAGTTATCTCCCCGGCCCCTCTATTGATCTACTGAAAGGAGCAGTTAATGCACAAATATTTTTTTACTTTTTAAAATATATTTTTTGGTGGTACCAGGGATTGAACTCAGGACCCTGCACTTGTGAGGTATGCACTTATTCCACTCAGCTATCTCCCCTGCCCATCTTTTTTATTTTGGGGGGCCAATTTTGCATGCTTATATGTGGTAATCTGAACAACTAATTCAAAGATAACAATATGCAATATAACAACCATGGATGAATTCCTATTATCTTGTGTAGTAAAATTCTGCATAGTTTATAATATTTTTTAAGATATTATTTGTAAATTTTCTTTTTTTTAAATTTTCTTTTAAAAATAAAAAAAAATGAAAAAGAGCCAGGTGTGGTAGTGCACGCCTGTAATCCCAGCACTTGTGAGGCTGAGGCAGGAGGATTGGTGTGAGTTCAAGACCAGCCTGGGCTACAAAAGTGAGTTCCAGGAAAGCCTGAACTGCATAGCGAGACCTTGTCTAAAAAGACCAAAAAAAAAAAAAAAAAGTTTTAATTAAAACAAAACAAGGGCCAGAGAAGTAGCTCAGCCACTAAAGCACCTGCCTGGCAAGCACGAGGTCCTGAGTTTGAACCCCAATACCAACAAACTAAATAAACTAGGTCCACACCTACGAACTGCACTAGTACCCTTCTCGAGTGCATACCATCTTCACCTAGGGTCTCTGCCCCTTCAAGAGAAGCATGAATGTCCCCAAGTTCCAGGAAGTAATGCACCTCATTTCCTGAAGGCCCCATGCTCCACTTGAGTGTGTTTTATCACCCTGGCCTGAGAAACCCTCCCGCTGCCTCTTACTGATGCGAGCTGAAAACTTTCTATGACCAGAGTCAGCAAACCTGCAAACTGCTTCCACAAAGGGTGGATCAAGGGCCTTATCTCAGCTTTGGGAACCTCCTCAAACTCAGCTCCTGCACTCCTGGTGCCCCACTGCCTACAACGTCCACAAGACGCGACCTCCTCCAGGCCCTGGTGGCTGTGTCCTGGCCATCTGGCTACAAATAAGATGAGGGACAGGCACCATGACCAGGATCTGATGGAGCCCATGGGGCAAAGGTTATGGGCAAGGGTCATAAAATTTGGGGGCCACGGTGTCCAGACAGGGGACTCGAGAGGACCCCAGGTCTCTCCCAGTGGGACCCCCCCCTCCCCCGGTGGGTCTGCTTCAGGTTGATAAGACTCAATGGCAGGAGCCCTGGGCCTGATTGTCACCCATCAGCCAGTGCCACAAGTGTCAACAGGTCACTGCCCCTACCTGGGCGCGTTCGTCATGGACCTAGCGATGCCGGATGCTACCTGTGGGGCTCCCTGAATGTGAGTGTGGCCAGGCCAGCATAGAGCTTGGCAGCTGTGCTTGGGGAGCTGAGGCTGAGTGGTGGGAGAGAGACCCTTGCTGAGCTCTGCTGTCTGGCCACAGAGCAGCCAGAGTTTGACCAAGCCCAGCACAACAGGAACCTGGGGCTGTGGCCATGGCCCAGAGGATGCTGGGCCCTCCACGCTCAGGGCCAGCTTGTGGCCAAGCAGGGCAATCTCACCCGAAGCCTTGACCTCTCCAGAATGCTCAGAGAGGGTCGGGCCGAAAGGCCCAATCCCCCTGCCCTAGCCTGTAGAGCCTGCACTAGCCCTGGTGTTGGAGCGCTCTGCCCCCTGCTGGCCACCTCGAGCTGCTGCAGGCACCCTGCGAACCGCGACAGCACCACGTCGGAGGAGCCAGGCCGAGAGCTGAGGTCAAGCAGGAACAGAGACACCCCTGAACCGGACCAGCTCCAGAGAGCCTGGAGTCAAAGCTGGGGTCCGGGTTAGACTTGTCTGGTTACAGCTGGGGCACAGGGGCTGCAGCGTCTGGTCCAACCCTGCAGGGAGGGCCCCAGCTGCTCCTGACAGCCTCGCCACCACCTCTGCCTGTGCCTGCAGCCAGTCAGGTGAGGAGGACCCCAACCTGAGTCAGCCAGCAACGCCTTCCAGCGTTGCTGGAAACTCACTGTCAAGCGCTGGAGTGAGTCAGTGCTGGGGAAAAAGACCAGGCAAACTTCAGAGCTGAGCTGGGCTGGGAGCCAGACAGGCTGCGCAGGCTTCTGGCCAACGTCGGCTAGCTAGCACGGCTGCCGGGCTGTCACCTTGGCCTCAGTTTCCTCTGATGAGAACCTGTAGCTTGGAATGCTCTGTCACGTGGCCGCGAGGGGGGGTCCTGGTGCCTGTGCAGCACCTAGCGGGTCACCCAGAAAGCCCCAGCACCAAGCCCAGCGGCAGTCCCCACCCCTCCCATGAGCAGCTTGGGTGTGGCTCCTGCCTCTGAGGGATGGAAAGAGCTCAAGTGCGCACTCTACTTTTTTTTTTTTCTTTTTCTTTTTGAGACAGGGTCTCGCTATGCAGTTTAGGCTAGCCTTGAGCTCACTTTTGCAGCCCAGGATGATCTCGAACTAATACCGATCCTCCAGCCTCAGCCTCTGAAGTGCTAGGATTATAGGCGTGCGCCACCACAACCGGCTTGCATACTCTACTTTGGAAATAAAATCCTTCTTAGGAGGAAAGGGAAAAACTACAAGGAAAAAATGCTGTGTTAGAAACGCTCAGTGGATTAAAACACCGGCAAGAAGGCACAGGGGCCAGGAGTTCAGTCCCTGGGCCGGCAGTGGAGACCCTGTCCCCTGGGGATGCGCTGAGATGGCAATTGAGACTGGGCATGGTGGAGTGCACCTGTGATTCCAGCTGTCAACAGGAGGATCACTACGAGTCCAAGCTAGTAGTGAGACCTGAACATCGTGTAGACCCTTTCCTGAAATACAAACAAACAAAGAAACTGTTCTCTTCAAAGCTGCCTAGCTCTGTAACGGTTTCACGGCTCTTTAAGTGCCTCCTTGACCTCTGTAACCACAGCAGTGGAACCAAACATACAGGGTGCCTGACTGTAACGGGTGGTCATCAACCTGCCCCTCTATCAGATGACCTCACAACTAGCTAACCAGAAGACTGTGAGGCTGTCCTGTCCCACCTTTGTAACCCCTGTTTATGAAAACTAAGATTTCACTTAATTTTCTAGAGAATTCTATTTTATGGTTGCCAAAAGGATTTCCAAGCAGGGGCCAGGCGTGGTGGTACACGCCTATAATCCTAGCACTTGGGGGGCTGAGGCAGGAGGATCGGTGAAAGTTTGAGGCCAGCCTGGGCTACAAAAGTGAGCTCAAGGCCAGCCTGAACTGCATAGCAAGACCCTGTCTCAAAAAAGACCCCCCCCAAAAAAAATAGGAATTTCCAAGCATGTAGGCCTTTGAGCAGGAGAGGCTTGGAGTTCCAGAGATAAAGGTTAGGAAAACAGTGACTTTCGTCAGGGCTTCTCAAGGTCAAGGGCAAAAACAGTGCCATGCTTTGATCAGATTATTTCTTGCCTCTGTCACAGAGAGTAGATGGTTATATTTAAGCAAGAATCAGGCTGGCAGGGTGGTGAATGCCTGTAATCCCAGCACTAGGGAGGCTGAGGCAGAAGGATCACTATGAGTTTGAGGTCAGCCTGGGTTCTGTGGGTTCAAGGACAGCCTGGACTACAGGGTGAGACCCTGTCTCCAAACAAACAAACAAGTACCCCAGCCATTTCTTAGCTACAAACTAAAGACTATCCTCATTAAAGAGTTGGGTAGCCATTGTATTCATTACTAATTAAACAACTGCAGGGACAATGTTAGTCCTTCAGGATTTTTTTTGAACTAGGAACAAAACTCAGGACCTTGTGCTTGCCAGGCAGGCGCTTATGCCACCAAGTATCTCCCTGGCCCTTCAGGTTTTTATGATGAAGAAAAGTGAGTTATGTTAGGACCATCATGACAGTCCCACCTGTATGGGTGGCTGGCCTGTAAGGTGTTTGCATGGAGAGAGAGCAGGAGGTGGTGGAGTGTGAAATAAACCACAGAATTTTATCAGATAATCAGAACAACTGCTATTGCTTAAAAGGTACACGCTTAGCTAGCAAAGCGAGGAGTGGGCGGGAAAATCCTGGGAACACTGAGTCTTGTGGAAATGTCCTAAAACCAGGTATTAACACAGTGAACGGTGTGTGTGTGTGTGTGTGTGTGTGTGTGTGTGTGTGTGTGTGTGTGTGTGTGTGTGTGTACTGGAGACGGAACCCGGGGGGGTGCAGGCGGGCAGGGCAGCTCCGGCCTGCCACTCTCAGAGCCCCGCGCCTGGTTCCAATCTTCTGACAGGAGAGCCGGCAGCCTAGCACCCGACATGGCTTCCGGTCGGTCAGATCAAGCAACACTGCCTGGGTCTGCAGCCTGGGCAGGGCTCACTTTGCCGCTCCTGCACCCTTGTTCTTGCAGCACTCTCGGGGCCCGGCAGGATGGCTCAGTGGTCTAAAGCACCTGCTTAGGAAAGCTTAGGCGGCTACAGGGACTGTGGTTCGATACCCAGCACCACATGCTGCGCCAGCCCTACCCTCGGGGCAGGCTGAGCCAGCCATAAAAACAAACAAACAAACAAACAAACAGTTCTGAAACAAGAAAAATTTAAAAAAAAATTTTAAAAATACAAAAAAACAAAGCACCCTGTTCTTCCTGAGCGCTTCTTTTGCTTCTGTTCTTTTTCCTTTTTTTGTTTCATTTTATTGTTTTCTTATTTTACTTTATTCTTGCCATCCCAGGGATCAAACTCAGATCTTTGTGCTTGCCAGGCAGACGCTTATGCCACTGAGCCATCTCCCTGGCCTTTCTTTTTTTGGATTACTGTTAGGTATACAATTGATCACGTTCATTATAGGGAGCTGGTACCTGTACACGAGGTATCTTGATTCCTTTTTATCCCATTCCCTTTCCCCTCCTTCTACCCTTCATCCCCTCTTTGTTTCTAAGGCTTGGTTTGCATTTTTATCATTCATTGTTTCCTTCCTTCTTTCCCCCTCCTCCCTCCCTGGTTCCCCTTCCTTTTTCGAACAGTTTCTTTCTATTTCACAGTATTTGTTATACATTTTAGTCCTTAGCTGTACCTTCAGTTACCCACACCAGAGAGACAATATGGTGTATACAGATGGTTGTCTAATTTATTTCACTTAAGAATATGGTCCCAAGATGCTCCCATTTAGCTAGAAATGTCTGAAGTTTATCCCTCCTTATGACAGAGTAGCATACCACTGTTTTAGAAGAAAAAAAGCATTTAAAAAAAATCTATTCATTGGTTGATGGGCATCTGGTCTGTTTCCAGGATCTAGCTATTACAAACTGTGCTGCTATAAACATAGGTATGTGCTGGTATCTCTGCATTGTGATGCTTTTAATTCCTTCAGGAAGATACCAAGAAGGGAAATAGTTGCGTGGGATGGGGCCTCCAATCCTGGCATTTTGAGGAATCTCCACACTGATCTGCACAGTGGGTGCACCAGTCTACACTCCCACCAGCAATGGAGAAGGGTTCCTTTCCCCCCACAACACTGCCAGCTTTTTTTTTTTTTTTTTTTTTCAGGACCGGGGATTGAACTCAGGCAGGGCCTTGCATTTGCCAGACAAGCGCTTATTCTACTGAGCTATCTCCCCAGCCCCTGCCAGCATTTGTATACTGGTTGATTTTTTGATAACAGCCATTCTATCTGGGGTGAGATAGAATCCCAGTGTTGTTTTAATTTGCATCTCTCAAATGCTAATCTTTCTCATTTACGGATTGTTTCCCGACCACTTCACTGAACAGAGCAGTGAAAGCATGGCTCCTACAATACCTGATCGCTGTACCCCTGAGTTATACTGCCCAGCCCTTCCTATTATAGGAGACCACTCCTTCGGTCCAAGAAGTCAATATTTGTAATCCTAAGGATACGTTATTGGAATCCCACCAAGTTAATTCCAATCTACCACTCCCAGTGCAACCACAGCAGAAGTAAAGACACCAAAACATATTTATAATTACTGGGGAGCCATGGAGTTCGAACCCCAGTCCCGCAAAAAAAAAAAAAAAGAACTTCCAAATCTTAGGCCACAAGGATTTCCTCTTTTGTTTCATTCAAAACTTTTACTGCTTCTAATTTAGGTCTGTGATCCTGTGTTTGTTGAGGTGTAGCGTTTAAGATGAAGTTCATCTTTTTTTTCATCCAGCATGATTTGTTGAAAATACTGTCCTTTTTTTTTTTTTTTT
>PVJA010025071.1:0-31163 GCA_004027025.1 Myocastor coypus
AAATAATGCACTAGGTCACTGTATATTGACCACTGAGGATTTTCATTGTCACTAGAGAATTTTGTTACTGATTTGAACCACTAGCACAATGCCTAGATTTTTTTTTAAAAAATGTTTTTGTCCTGGACATTATGCTTGCCAGGCAGATGCTTATACCTCTGAGCTATCTCCTCAGCCCAGTAATAGAGAATGTTGTTATCTGAGGTTTTAAAACAATTTGGACTATATCCTGACATGAGAAGTTATATCTAATAAATATATAAAAATTATTTAACGAGGAAGTAACCAAAATGCTCAAAATTTTAGTTTTTCTGTGGAAAGGATGACCAGTTTTTTAAAAGATGTTAATAGAGGGTGCAGATAGGACTCAATATTAAGTGTATGTAGATACAGTAGCTAGTTTTGGGGGGAACACTGGTTAGGCTGTTCAGTAAAAATGCCAATAATTCAGGAAAACCTAGAAAATGATTTTTTTGAGGGAAATGAACTACTTTCAGGAGAGTTTCACTTCATTTTATTAGTAGGTGGTCAGGGTCGTAAAAAAACTCAAGAGTAAAACCTAATTTAAATGTTTCTAGAAAAACACATTCTAGGATGTACATCATGTGTACCTGCTGTCAGTACCTTCTGAGTCTCATCTTCATGTTATAACAGTACCGTAAATGTTTAACATGCTAACATATTGTACTTGAAGAAACCAGAAGCTATCCCACATGCACTTTTTTTTTAACTTCTCAACAAAGGAACTGGGGAGATAGCTCCTTAGAATAAGCACTTGCCTGGCAAACACAAAGCCCTGAACTCAGTCCCTGGTACCACCAAATATATAAATAAATAAATAAATAAATAAATAAATAAATAAATAAATAAGATTAAGTAAATAAATAAATTACATTTAAAAAAAACTACAACAAGAAAGCCAAGCATTCTTTCATTTCAGGCCAGGGAGATAGTTCAGTAGAGTAACCATTTGCCTGGCAAGTGCAAGGTCCTGAGTTCAATCCCCCGTACCAAAAAAAACAAAGTTATTCTATTATTTGAAGGTTTAACTCTAGGCTATCTGGAAAACTCCTTTACCAAGAATGCAACTCATTTTGCTATGATTTAGTATGGCATTTATTTAAATGATTGAATCATATAAAGGTGAAGAAAATTCTTCATTCTGTTAAATTTCTCTGTAGTTTGAAACACTCAGAATGCTGCTTTATTTGCACAGAGAATGAGATAAAACACAAGATTCCATGAGTGCAAAACTGAATATTATAAAGTAAAATCTAAGTGCAAGAAAGAGATGAGATATCGGGCTGGATTTTGATAGTAAAGTGAAGAAGGGAAATGAACACTTTTGCAGAAGTCAGAAAAATGTTACATTCTGTTGTTAAAGCAGAAAAATTGTGTTGAAATATTTTAAATACATTTCTAATTTATCTTCTTTTGATTTTGATCTTGAAATCATAAAATATTTTGCTTCAGTATTTAGTAATTTAAGCCTCATGCATTTGACCAACCTAAAGTATCAAATTCAACTATTTATTTGATGTGTATATTGCCATATGTCTGCCTAAATAGCATAAATCTTGTTCAGTAACATTTCTGCATAAGATGTATGGTTTACATATGTTGCAGGGTAAATATGGCAAGAAATTTCATAACATTATATGCTCAAACTTCATAGAATGTATCTTATCCCATACAAGCTTAACTCTCTTCTTTCAAAATTAAAATAATTATATGTTAAAATCATAATATATATATATATATATTATAATAAGAATGATACTATATATAATGACATATTAAAAATACAAGGGCTGGTCTGATAGCTCAGTAGACTACAGCATCTGCTTTGGCAGCGCGCTATGGCTGGTGTTCGATCCCTATCTGACTATGCTGGCCCTGCCCCTGGGCCATGCTGAGACAATAATTGAGACTGGGTGTGGTGGTGGGTGCCTGTAACTCCAGCGCTTGGGAGGCTGAAAACAGGAGAATCACTGAGTCTGATTTACATAGTGAGACCCTGTAGACCCTGTAATAAATGCATAGAAAATAAAATACAGCATAAAATATATGGTATATTACATAAGGTATATATATACATGGTTGTTACATGTTGAGATACTTCTAATTATCCCTTTGCGAGTAGTATAGAGTTGACCAGAGGTATCTTACCAAGTAGTAACTTTTAAGAAATTCCTATAGCTATAAAATATTAATATGACAGATAATCATTCACATATATTTTATTGTGATAGCCACACTCGGGTTAGGCCTTTGGAAAGATTACTCCATTCTTTTCAGAAATAGTTGAGATCCTGTTTGATATAAAATGAAAATAGATGGTACCAGGTTTAACCTAAGTGAACTAAGAAAATTCCTCAATTAATTCTTCAGATGGATTACCTCCTAACTTAATGAGATGCATGGATATCTATATGCAAAGACTTCTACCCTCCTTTCTCCCACATAGCAAATATCAATCTTCTGGTACGTCTTATGGTCAGATCACATACCATGCTAATGCATCCTAAATTTGCTGATGGGATCTAACTAGCATAGATTCGCATAATTGGCATGACATAGAATTTTTTAAATACCAGCTATCTCAGGGACTTTATGACTGTGAATCTGGAATTTTCTTTGTGGTGTGTGTGCTTCTACACGTGGAGATTCTGATGTCAAAGTATTTTTAGAAAGGATCCATAAGGCAGCATTATTTGGTAATTATAATCTTGTTGATGGACAGCAAGTATTGCGTTCAATGAAAGCGCTGCTGCATTGAAGTGATGCTGGTTAGTGCTGGAGACAGACTGCTTAGATCTAAAGTCTCATGAGGGGAAAGAAATAATTTAAAAGTGATTTTAAATTTACCAATATGAAGATACAGGATCACTCATAAAATGCTCAAAGGCTCTTTCTGCTCCTAGAATTTTAACATTTCCATTTGATGTTTCAAGTGTTACATTTGGTTGCCATCAATTAAATGTTTTTACAAAAGGTACTTTTAAAACTCGGTCCAGTGTTTAATAAATTTTTGATATTTCTTTAGAAAATGGAGGAATTAAGAGAGACTGCAAGTCATATGATTACTCACATTTCTCATGGCAACAAGAATGGGCAGCTAAGCACTATTGAATGTTAGAAAGAACGTAAAAAGTATGCTAATCTCAGTGGTGTTTGGTGATAGTACTAGTCAATAAATAAAATTAAGTATCTGATATATTAGCATTCAACAGAAAGCATCAATATTGATTGAAATACAGATTTGATATTATTGACATGCTTGATGTTTCAAATGCTCATAGGTGATTCATAACGACAGGAATATTTTTCTCTTTTCAAAGAGTTAATAGGATGTTAGTAGAAATTTTCGATGGAGCCAAGACAAAACAAGAAGAATCTGAAAGGAAGCATAACGTAATAAGTAGATATGTGACTTTCTCCAGGTGATGACTGAGTTTACCTCAGTTTGTACCAAGAGGAAGGAATAAAGATCACACCATTCAGGCCTGGAGTTTAGCTCAGTGGCACAAAGTTGGCCTGACAAATGTGGTTGTGAGCTTCATTCCCAGTACTTGAGGAAAAAAGGATCATGTCATTTCTTTAGTTTTAATATTCTTAATGAACTTTAGGTTTATTTTGCTAATTTTTTTATTTTTTATTTTTAAATGTATTTAGTACAGGTTCTACAGGGTCTGACTATACAGATGGGACTCAGTGATCCTCCTGTTTACACCCTCCCCAACTCTGGGATTATAGGTGCGCACCACCATGCCCAGTCTCAGTTACTGTCTCAGTGTACCCCAGGGGCAGGAACCAGAATGGCACTTAAACTCTTGTCCCTGTGCCTGCCTAAACAGACACTTTAGTCTGCTAAACTATCTGGCTGTCCCTTATTTTGCTAAATTTGGTAAGGAAATTGCAGTGAGTTACACACTGTCATAAATTTTAGATCCCTGAATGGTATGCATTAATAGGTATTCAAAAGTATTGTATTTAGATATCATTACATAATTTTTCTCTAACTGAAGTCTGCCTCAAGATATTTGCTTTAATTGTTTTGCTGTGACAAAATATCTGCTGCCCAACATTAAAGAAGAAAGATTTGTTTAGTTCACAGTTAGAGTTTTCAGTACAAATCTGCAACACGGTAGAGAAAAAAAAACAGGTTATGGTAGCAAAAGCAAGAAAAAAGAGGAGAGACACAGAGAGAGAGAGAGAGAGAGAGAGAGAGAGAGAGAGAGGCCTTTTCCCTTATGCACTTATATTTTATGCGTTGTGTGCAGGCTACTCGCTCTAGGGCAGGTATGACCCTCACAACCTTAATCCTAGCATTTGACCATGAGTCGTTTACAAACTAGATTCAGTTGCCTCCGAAAAGCTTCCCATGGGATGACATGAGGCTTTGGTGAGACACCTAGATATAAACTATGACAGTATTTTCCCCTTAGACTAAGCACTTCCTATATAGTCTTATTACAAAGTTCCGAAATTCCTTTGTATTTCAATATTGTCCGAATGTTCAGCAATTTTTAGAATCGAGACTTTAAAAAATGATTTTCCAGAATTATGGTTTTGAAGAAGGTGTTATAGGAATGTTTGATTATTGTTCCCCTATGAATAATTAGGTGAAGTAAAGATGTAAATTTCTTATTCCTCATAAAAATGTATGTGCTGGAGTAATAAGCCTATTAATTTCTACAATCTAAAGATTGATAGTGAGGGAAAAAAGATTAAGAATAAAAGAGTAAATATAATTATAAAAGAAATTTTATTCACAATTCAATGCAAAAATGAAATAAATTTTCCATAAAAATTAAACAGATTTTATTTGCAACCATACCTTGAGAAAGCATTTACATGAATACCAATATATTTTTCAAATTAAAATCTGACTGCCTGGCAAGTGCAAGGTCCTGAATTCGGTCCCTGGTTCAAAAAAAAAATCTGAAACAAAACAAAATCTGAACAATCAAGTGGTTTTGCCAATAAAAATTTGTCTCAAAATATTTCAAAAAGTGCAATATATGTGAGTAGTACATTCATTATATCTTTCATTAAATGTCTGATAATAACAGGGTGTATATTTGTGCATGAATTTAGCCAGAATGTTTTCATTTGGAAATTTAGAGGACATCATTATTATTAAATAAATGACTGAGTAAGTGATCTAAGTGATTTTTTTAATCTTCCAGAAAATCAGTGCCTTAGTTCCTTTTAAATATATGTAAACTAAGCAATCCTGTGTCATACATATATATGCAGTCTAATAAGTTATTAATTTTCCTAATATTCATGCAGAATCCATTTTCCTTGGCAGATTGATTTGGCTTAACCTACAAATTAGCATGGCTCGCCTCAACCTCTCCATTTCTACATGCCACCAACATCTTCTGCCTAGAGTACTGAAATAGCTTCCTGGCTGATCTGTGTCTTATGCTCTTGCCCCCTTCTATCCATCCTAATTGCAACGTTTGGGGAAAATTTTAAAAAGGTCAATTAAATCATGTCACCACTTCATTAAAATTCTCCTTGTTCTACCAAGTGTAAATTTTAGTCCTTTTACCTTGACCTAAATATCTAGACTGTATCTTCCTCTCCAATTTCAACTCACCTTTGCATTGTACCTTCAGGCAAGCTAATTCTCTCTTAGTTCTTGAATATGATAAACTCTCAATCCCCTCTGCCTCTACTTATTTACTGTTCTGTCTGCTTAGAATGATCTTTTTCTCTTCTTCTACTTCTGTTTCTTGAGCAATCAGATACGCATTCACTCAAACACGTATTCATTTAATGAGTAATTCAATGACTATCACTAAAGGGTAATTTTGCCCTCTGCTTAGTTGTCACACCTAAGAGGAAAGGTGATTATCTGGTAACTGAAAATCATGGATGCTACAAAAATGGTACATTGCACAAGAAAATCCATCATAATAAAGATTTATCTCATAAAATGTCAGAAATGTCAAGATAGAGAATTGCTCCAATAATTCAACACTTTGCTGGGTACCAAGAATATGACAGTGAAAGAAATTAATATGACTATTATTTTATAAAGTTATTGGAAACCGATAGGGTGGTTAACAAACAACTAATTATACATTTTTATATAGTGCTAAGTTCTGTGAAGAAGAGGGGACAAAAGAGTGAACAATGAAACCTACGTTAGAGTCCTTGGTTTTGGAGAAATGATTTTCATGCAGAAACCCAAAGAATGAAACCTTCAATGAGAACTTATGTACACAGTACCTTTATTAAAAATTCAACAGTTTAAAAATCACATTGTTAGCCAGGTGTGGTGGCACACACCTGTAATCCCAGCACTCGGGAGGCTGAGGCAGGAGGATCGGTGCGAGTTCGAGACCAGCCTGGGCTGCAAAAGTGAGCTCAAGGCCAGCCTGAACTGCATAGTGAGACCCTGTCTCAAAAAGACAAAAAAAAATCACATTGTTCCCAACCATTTCCCTTGTTGTAACTGAGAACACATGACATTGTTCTTTTAGAATATTTTCATCACACACTCATTGCAGAAGGCACTAGTCTAACATTTGTCTCTTCTGTGTAAATTACAACCTCATCAAATTGGTGAATCTCATGTAGTTTGTGCTTTAACTTTTTACAGACAACTTAAATGTATTTTATAGAGCATATCATTCTAATTATCATTTCTTAGATTATTGGGATAGCATATATTTTTACTAAATATTGAAAGATTAAGTGGTCATCCACATCATGCTATGACTATTCATATCAATTTTTCATGCTTTCACAACTGCTTTCCCCATATTATCACCTTTCATCAATCCCATAAATGCAGCTGGCATGTGTTCAAATCCTTTGATTATGGGTTCAGAATACTGCATTTTGCTTTCTACAGTCCACTTCAGCAAGTCTTTCATAACTTTCTCACAGATTTTTCCTTGCCAACTGCTGAGCACAAACCCTTTCAGGTGAAGATGCTTAGAGAGAACACTCTCTGGTGGTACACCTGGGAGAAGTGGGCCAGTGTGGTTATACATAGAGAAGGTCCCACAGATCCCAATTCTTCCAAAGTCCTTCATCTGGGGTAAAACAATGTTTGAAAACTCTCTGCTTACATTATCAAAATATCAGGCATAACCATCAAGAGAGGCTTCTCTCAGTACTTCTTCCAAGGAATGTACTGTCTTGTAGTTAATGGCCACAGCAAATCCAATTTGTTTATGATAGGAAAACTTTTCATCAGACCCTGCAGTTCCAACAACTTTGTAGCCCTTGAGCTTAGCTATCTGCCCCTCAACAGAACCCACTGCTCCTGCTGCTGCATTAACTAGCATAGCTTCTCCACCTTTCGTGCCACAGATGTCCTGTAGGCCCATGTAGACAGATAGCCTGGGCTTCCAGCTGTCTCCAGGGCCAAAGACAGTAGGGATGTATATGGCCACACTGCAGAGAACTTTCCCAGTCCATTCCCATCAGAAAT
Source organism: Myocastor coypus (assembly GCA_004027025.1). Taxonomy (NCBI): domain Eukaryota; kingdom Metazoa; phylum Chordata; class Mammalia; order Rodentia; family Myocastoridae; genus Myocastor; species Myocastor coypus. The sequence goes on from PVJA010025071.1 coordinate 7,460, forward strand.
GGAGTATCTTGTCCAGCCTGAAAGAGCCAGTAAAACTGTTCCACTTGGAAGGCTGATGTGTTATTTTCCACAATTCTGGCCACTTGTTCCCCAATCATCATATCACCCTGATTCAAATGCTTAGATTGCATTCTCATGTAAGAATCCACAGAGAGAAATAAGGCTTCAAGTGACACCTCTCCATTTTTTAAGAGTGGGAATCTCCTTAGTCTTCAACTAAAAGTCACTCTGAGTATGCTTGCCCTGAAAGTGCTTCTTCAGTATCCAGCTCTTAGCGTGAACCATTGTGAGGCTCAAGAGTCTGCTGGTCCTGCTTCTTTGATGTACCGCAAGGGCTGCTTGCTGTACTTCCTTTCTATCCCTATGAAATTATCTTAAAAGTCCATATATAGTATTTCTAACTTACTTGGAAAGCAAAATATTCCTGCATATATAGTCACTAATAAAACATGTCCTCTTATAGCAAGGCATTTTAAAATACTGTATTTGAAAATTTTATTTAAAATAATTTGAAATAGAAAAATTTGAAGTTCTCAAAAGAATGAGATTACACTTTCCTTTGTCTTATTTTTAGGAACATGACAGGTAACACATGATACCCAAATGTTTTGAGTTTTACCCTTTGAATAAACAATAGAAGGGGCCTGTTGATTACTGATTAAATACCAGTATCTACCAACTCAGTGTCTATAGTGTTACGTGACATCTTGATGCATTCCAGAATATTTCATTACAGTATGCCACACAAACCTGGCTTCACTTATCTAAAATTGTATCCTCTGTCATCTCTACTGAAACTCTTCTTATAATATTTCTTTTGGGGAAAAATATTTCTAAATTCTCAGGCGGCCAAAGAAAAAACAGGAGACTTTACATGAACGGAGTATAAAATTCTAGTAGTATTCCAATTTCTCAACTGTTCCTGATTAAATGGCTGAAAATTTTGTGTGAATTCATTGAGCTATTCACTTATGACTTGTGCAATTTTATCCAATCATCTTATGTTTCAGTGAAAAGTTTATATGGAAATTCTAGACAGCAGATGTCAGCTATCTCATTCATGTAGAACCTCTAGTAAGGCAGCTGTAATATCTGGCTCTTCATTGTTGAGTGTTTGCTATATCTTTGACATAGTGATCAGTTATTTCCTTACTTGGAATAATACAAAATAATTATCCTTATGTATTTGGTTGCTACAGGGTCTCACTATGCACCTGAGACTCATAGAGATCCTCCTGTTTTCAGCCTCCCCAGTGCTGAGATTATAGGCATGTGCCACCACACCCAGACTCTGGCCTACTCAGCCTGCCCTGGAGGTGGGGCTGGTGCAGCATATGGTGCCAAGGGGATGAGCTTGACTCAGCTTGCCTAAGCAGATGCTTTAGTTTGCTGAGCTATCTTGCTGCCGCTCAAACAATTCTATTATTTTTCTTTTTACTATTATTTTAGTTATATGATTGAGAAACCTGCGACCAAAAGAGACACAGTATCTTGTCTGTGGTCACACAGCTGAAAAATGGCAGGAGATGTCAGGCCAATATTTATAATTGACGTTGTGTGGCTTCTTACATGTTCAATTTCTACAAAAACTGTGAATGCTTTCCTTTTCCTATTCTGCGCTTAATACCCAGATTTAGTGAAAGTTTTTGGATTTTCTTTTCCATACTGTAATGATAATATCTTGAGAACTCCCGTCTACTGTGGTTTTCAGCCCATTCCATCTAAAAATTTGCCACAGTTTGTGCTCATCTTACAGTTAAAATCTGGTTGTCTAATGTACTTTCAACCTGTTAACACCGCAGTTAGTGACCTTGTCTATAGGACATTAACCAGGCTTACTCAAGATTAATTCAATCAGATCCAATTGACATGAGAACCTGAGAGTGAGCAGTAAAAAAAAAAAAAAAAACTACTTGGATAACTATAATGTGCATGCAGGATTGGGAAGTGTGCTTTCATACGTCTCTATAGCTTTTATGATAAAAAAAAATAAGCTCCTTACCATGGCACAAAGGTCTTCCTTAATTTAGTCCCTGACTTCTTCTTTATTTGTCCTTGACCATAACTTCCTTTTGCCCCACAGCCTCCCAGCATCTCCACACCTGTTTATATTTCATTGTAACTATGCAAAAGTTTTCCCCCTAGATGACATGCATTTTTATATCATGTCTTTATATATACTAATCCTTTTCTATGTATGTTTTTCTTCTTATTCTCATTTATTTGATGTGTTGTGTATCTTTCAAACAGCAGGGCTGGCATCATCTTTTTAGGGAACATTACTGTAACTTCTCTTTTTTTCCATTTATTTACCTATTCAATTATTATTGTTTTGAGTTAAGATATGCAAAGACCAGAGAATTCATAAATTATAAATGAAAATATTTTTTACTGTTATTACAGTTTTCAACTCAGTTTCCCAGAAGCAGTCAATATTTCTAAATGTTTAGTGAATAGTTTCTGAAATATACAATGCTAATACAAATATACACACATAGTATTGCACCACAAATATACACACATAGTATTGTACCACATAGGTCGTTTGATAAGCATAGAGTGAATATTAAATTTTACAAATTTATTATGGTAAAAGATACATTGTGAGGGCCAGGGAGATAGCTCCGTGGCAAAAGTGCCTGCCTGGCAAATGCCAGGTCATAAGTTTGAAACCTGTTCCTGAAAAAAAAAAAAAAAAAAAAAAAATATATATATATATATATATATATATATATATATATATATATATATAGTCATTATTCCTTGTGAAATACTTCCCTTTGCTTTGATCACATTTATTTGACTGTTTTTTGCCACTTTCTGAAACAGTTTTGGAAAACTTCTTTCATGACTGCTTTTGGTTGCAGTGTTGTGGGCACTTCAGTGTAAGACTTCATTTACAACATTTGACTCTCATGGTTACTTTGGCTTTTGGGGAGAAACGAGAAACTACATAGGGACAGTAAATGCAAATAATATGGGTAAGGACAAAATGTACATTTTTACCTGGTAGAAATCACCATACAAATGATGTGCAATGTGTGCTACAGAGTGTTGGCATTGGAATGAAACTGCTTATCTGTTCCTCAGGCCATATTTTGTGTGCACTATTGATTAAATGTTATAATGATAAGCTCTTACATTATTCATATTTCACCATAGTGTTCCTCAGTAGCAACTCAAGTGGCACAATTTCATTAAGGTAAAGAGTCATGATCACTATGACTTGATGTTCAATCTTTATTGACACACGTTTTTGGTATGAGAATCTGGTGTTTTCCACTGATAAATTTGAATTTTTGTCTTAGCATCATAACCAGAGACCTTGTTTTTTTTCTCCAAGGATCACATTTTTTAAAATATGTAATGTTAAATATTTGTAGGACTGGGAAAATAGCTCAATAGAATTTACTGCTTGCCTGGGAAGCACAGAGTCCTGAGGTTAATCCACAGTTCCACAAAAAAAAGTATATAAGATACACAACATTGGGGCCTCTAAGTTGGAATTACGATTTGATTTAAATTTTGGAATATTGTTTTGAAACATTTACTTTAATTTTAACAATATTTAATTAATTTTCTGAATTTTGTTTAATTATACCTTTTGTTATATGATTCATACTATATTTCTGACTTACAATCTACTTATAATACATGGTATGATATTTTCTCCTAGTATTAGAAACTTTACGAAGAATGTATATATATATATATATATATATATATATATATATGTATATATATGTATGTATGTATACTGAAGGATATATATATATGTATATATATATATATATATATATAGGATAGATATATAACTACGTTGTCTTCGTTCGCTGAGAATAAAAGTTTGAACTAATATTATATAGACAAGGTGTCACATCTGCACCTTCTCCCCTGAATAAGTACTATAAAGATAATGATATGCATGATATTAATTGTAACCATCCTACTAACTTGTTTTGAAAGTTTCATTGCTATTTTTTCTTTTTACTTCATTAAATAAATAAAAAATTTTTAAAAAGATGCAATAAAAATATGTGCATGCTGAAAGACAAGAGGTATCATATAAAAGTGCTTCAGTTGTATCTGTATATTCCAGCATAAGTATCTGTAACTAGAATTTATAAGAATAATCAATACACTATCATAGGCGGAGCCAGAAAGTACTATTTCCCATGGTTCCCTTTAGATACTTATAAAATATTTTATTGCCTCTATTTATTCAACAAATATGTATCAAACACTGTGATGGATGTTGAATAGACAATGCAGAGCAACATGGATCTGATTACTGCACTCGTTGATTATAAAATATTATTGAACCCAGATGGGGGCCTTTTTTTTTTCAAAAACATGTGTGCTACCACACACACAAAAAAATCTGTAATCTTAGAAGTTGATTGGGTAACACCAGGAAAAGCATTGTTTGTGATTGGTGATTTATAACACATTTTAAAATTACACATCCTTTAAGCTATAGTTCACAAACAACTTTGTGTACTACAGAAGCTGAAAATCTTTGTATGCTGTTATTTACATTTGACATGCTGTGTGAAGATCTCTGCTTTATCTTTGAATGGCATGTGGCGATAAGACACACTGTATTTTATAACCTCTCCTTGTGAAATCTCCTCCTTGTTTTGTTTTTACTTAAAATAGTTCCACATTTCTTATCTCAACTTAGTAAATTTCAATATCTGTAGTATGGATCTATAGTATTAATATAATAGATTCCATTCAATAGCAATTTCAAAAATCTCCTTTTTTCAATATGCTACAGAAATTTCGTAAAGAGTATAGCTGTGCAACAAAAATAAAATTCTTGGTATTAAGCTCTTAGACTCTAGAGGTAATATACAATTTCAGAGGCTATGCACTTTTTACAAAATGATAGCATGAGTTATTTCCCCTCAAAGCCATCATGCTCATACCCTTTCTTCCCACCTACTTCTCTGTGCATTATATAGTGGCAGTTATCCTTTCAGACTTCAAACATTTCATCCATGCATTTATTTATTCATTTATCTGATCCTCCTTTCATGTAGAAATTACTGCTAAAGAATTTCCTGTAAATAATGTATTGTAGGCTGTAGTGAGGGGTATATTGAACACTATAGAATGTTTCTGTTTTTCAATAAACATATATAGGGCCAGAGAGATTGATTAGTGGACTAAAGAACCTGCTTAGGCAAGCTGAGGCAACTGGAGGGACTGTGGATCAATTCCCAACACCACATGCTGTGCCAGCCTAACCCCCAGGGCAGGCTGAGTGAGTCATAATATATTAAAAAAAATAGAAAACCATGTTATATAATATTGCACAATGTAAATAGGCAACTATGCTCTAGTGTATAGGTAGGAAGTGAAAAATATAATGCTACCATTGAGTATTAGAATAGTATGTAGAAGTGTTTTTCAAGATTACATAACAAAGGTGTACTAACAATTCATGTTAAGCTCAGTCACAATAGAATAGAGGTCATTATGACATTTGAGTATTTTGAGTGCTTGGTATGATTATGAAGTACATGTTTTAATCTGCTGTTCAGGTCAGAGGCACATTTAGGAAAAAAAAGATAAGCAGATAGTCAAGGAGGAGGGTAATGTTACTACTGTAAAGAGTAAGTTAGTGAAATAAGAAACATATTTTGCAAAATAAATCTTTGATGGACAGAAAGGATGGGGCAATTAAAAGTTTTTAGCCCAAATTGATGGATTCACGTGAGAAGCAGAAAACATAAATGGATAAGTGCAAGCTAGATTTGGGAGGTAGAATCAATGGGGCATAAGACTGACATTAAATGCAGGAATAAAGGCAAAAAAGTGAATGAGTCCATGTTCCTAGTGAGTATAAAGCAGTACTTTATTGTCTTCCTGATTTGATTGCAAAATCCCTGAGGCAGAAAAGTTGTTTCATTTCACTCTTATCGGAAAATATGTACTATGCACATGAATTTGCATGCATGAATGAATGAACCAAACAATGAATGAAAAATGAATGAAGAAATGATTTATATTATTTTTTTAGATCAATGACCTATTTTTTTTTAAGTTCATTTTGGGGATATGGAGGTGGCCCAGTGGCACAAGCACCTACCTAGCAAGCACAAGGTCTTTAATTCAATCTCTGATACAAAAAAGTTCTTTTTGGAGTCTTAATAAATCAGTGAAGAGGTAGTTAGCTGGGAATAATTTTGTATTTTTTTTTCCTCTGAGAAACTACTATTGTGTATTTTCCTTTTACCCATTGAATGTATGTTAACTTCTTATGTAATGCTTGGGGAAGCACACCTCGGATGAGCCTATGCCACACTATTATCTAGTTCGATGGTGTTATTTTTCCTGCATCAAGACTTTGTCATAAATTCTACTTTTTTTTAATTTTTAAATTTATTTTACTGAGTATCTTAGCTAATTTTTACTCATTGTTGGGACCAATACCTGATACCCAAAATGAAGGAATAAAGGTTTATTTACCTCATAGTTACTGGAGGTTTCAGTCCATATTTGGCTAGCTCCAAGATTGAGTGGAAAAGGGCAGAGAGCATCCAGTTCATGGTGGTGGGACAGCAACAAATGACAGCAACAGAGACAACCGACCAATCACAGCAACAGAGAGCAACAGAGAGAGTCTGTTGATCTGTTTCTCTTTATATTATATTTAGGCTCTCTGCCTCAGCCTATCCACCTTAGGCCACACCCATAATCCCAGCTGTACACAGACTGATAGTCCCATCAGTACTAAAACACATAATCCCAGTGTATCGTGAGTAAAGTCTCAAACTCTAGAAGTCTCCACCCCATGATTGCATGAAGCTTTGGTGGGGACAATTAGACATAAACCATAATATTCTGCCCCGGATCCCCAAAGTCTCATGCACATCCCTTTGTGCAAAAGACATTTTAGTCCATCTCAAAGAGTTGCCAAAGTCCCAATAATTACAGCATTGCTGAAAAGTTCAAGCCCCAAGTCTCCTCCAAGAACCAAGGCTGACTCTTCAATGTGAACTCCTGTACAAAAGAAAAGTTAAACACACCCAATGTTCAAAGGTACAAGATAAGCATTACTATTCCCAAGTGGTAAACAACAGGGGAATACAAAATGCTGGTACTAACACAAGTCCAAAGTCCAGCAGGACAAACATTAAATCCCATTATTCCAACTGAAACATCCGAAACAGTTGCACTGAGTTGTGAGCTCCATGCATTTGCACCCCATGGTGCTCATGGTGATAGTTCCCATGGCTTTTCTCTTAGACCAGCTTTGGTCCCTCTTTGTACTTTCCCTTAGATGATCCATGTTTCTGGCTTTTTCAAGCTTCTGGACTTTCCACTGAGTAGGCTTCTCACTCTCTGCTTCACACACTGCCCTCTCAGGGGCACACTGCTTGGCCTCCTAGTCCTTCTTCTGAAATCGAGGTGGAATCCTTCTTAGCCTAACAACTCTTGCATTCTGAATGTGCCTAAAATTAGTGCCACATGGATGATGTCAAGGTCTGTTGCTAGCTGGCACAGTAGCCAGGCTCCCTTCTATCATGGTTGTAGGTAGGGGTGGAGTGCCTGCATTGATGAACATTCTGACCTTGATTCCGAGGAAGAAATTCTCCATGCTGGCGCCATTTCAGAACCTGGTTTGGCCACTGCTATCATTCTGGTACTTTAGTCTCTGTGGCTTTGTTCTCAAGGCAAAGCCCCTCTCCTTTGTAATCCTGGGGTGGCAAAGGGCAGAGAGCTGCTACCTCTTGTGATACCCTCAGGCCAATCTTTTGATTCTCTGGTTCCTTCATGGCAATGGAGATCTTTTCAGCTCCATCTTTACTGTCCACAGCTCTCCTGGTGCTTTCTTCCTGGCCAAACTCACAACATTTTAAATCATCATCGTGTTTGGCTCTTTGCTCTTGATTTTCAACATAAATCTGGCTAAAAGCTTCCAATAACAACCATGCAAACACCCCAATAATTTACTGCTTTGAAATATCTCTTAAAAGATTAATCAGCCCACCATGCTTAGTCTCAGGCTTAGGCAAATTCTCTGGGTATATGCAAAATTCTGACAGACTTTCAGCCAAGCCATAGCACAAATCATCTGACGTCCAACAATCAATGCTGTCCTTTTTCTCAGCAGAAACCTCCTCAACCTTGTCTTTACAGGCAGGCCTTCCTTCAGTCTTCTGGTCTGAGTTCTGACCAGAATCTCCCTCTACAGAACAGCTGAAGTTTTCCAGCTCTTTGCAAGTAGTCATAATATCCAAAGCATTCCTACATCTTCCTATAAACCATTTCCAAAAACTCATGATCCACATGATCTGGCTAGTAACAGCAATGACCTCATTTCTCTGGTATCCCTGTAGCCCCATAATCTCCTTGAACAGAAAATTTGGGACACCACTGAATTATAGGATGTTACCATACAGGTACTCTTATGTCTTGAGTCCTCCCTGACCTTGAAGGGCTAGGGCCAAAATATGGACTACCTTATAGCCCCTCTGCAAACTTTAGCTTTTAAACATCCAGAAGAGAAGCTTAATGATATTATCATCCTTTAACAGAAGCAATTGAGCTTAACATCACTATATGTTTGAATATCAAATGACTTAGATGTAACATGGAACTGCTATTTTCCAACAACCATGGATAGTCTAAACTTTAAATCCCTACAGAACATGAAAAAAAAAAAAACCTATTACACATTTTTCCACAGAAATGTAGAAATCAAACCATATATATAGTAGGAGGACAATCCTATGCCATTTTTTCCTTGTCTCATGCTTTCTTTTATTAACTTTTTTCTTTATAAACATTTACTTTGAAAAGAATATAGCAACAGTTAATATGACATTAGTGGCAGTACACATTTAGAAAGCCCAAATGGCAGGCATTTCAAGCATGATTTTAGTATTACATTTTACTATCCTCAGTTGAGTTGTTCAGTTCACAGACATCAGCATATTATAGTTAGTCAGGGTGAGGACCCTACTCATTAAGTGCTGCTTTCAAAATCCTGATGGATAGTCTTAGGATCATGACCTTAACCATCTTTTTTATATAAATGTATGGTTTTGTCTCTGCCATATTTTCTGTCTTTTCTCCTTTCACTCTCTTTTTTGTTTAATCTTTAAGTTCTCACTTTTTATTTAACTGTATTATACCTTTCAATATTTATTCCTTCTTTTGAGTTCTTACACTAGGGGGGCAATATGATATTTATACATGTGGGTATGGTTCATTTCACTTATGAGAATATATTCAAGTTGCATCCACTCATATATGAAGGCTTTGATTTTATTTTTCTTTGTATGTGAGTAATGCTCCATTTTATAAAAACACATCTGTTCATACATTCCTGAGGTGAAAGGCATTTTGGTTGTTTCCTAGATTTGACTATCACAAATTGTGCTGCTTTAAACATTCTTGATATAAACATACTTCATTTAAAAGGTTAATCAGCTCTCAGTTACATTTTTTACATGATCCATTTAATTGCTGCTAATAAATTTAATTGTTTTAGTTATCCTTTCTTACCTTGTTTTTAGTTTAGGAAATGTTCCTAGTCTATTGACCCCAGGCAATTTATAATTTGAAATAGTTTTCCTTTATCCATCAAGCTTTTTCTTTTGTCTCCTTCTCCAGTATATAATGCTTCTTGGAATAAAGGCTTAAAATCTGATAACGTGTCTTCCTCGCATTTTTTGCAAATCTAATCTTTTGCCATCAGTTTTTTATTTTTCAAAAGGGAAAGCCTTTATTGTGCATATAGAGAATGGCTTATTATTTAGGCTGTAAGACCACTTAATATGCTATACCAAGTTTAATAACATTTCAAACTACTACATTGTGTTAATTTTAGATCAGTGTTGGAATAATATCTGCCAATTTATGTCCAGCAAAATGTATGTTGTATGCTTTTTCTTTATACTATACTTACTCTTATTTATTAGTTCTTATGAATTTTGATATATGGAATGTATTTATTGACTTAAAATGTATTAAATCTCTTTCTAGACATCATATGAATATTTTTCTCTAAATTGTTTTATGATTTTTTACAATATAAACAAATTTATAAATGTTTTATTGGTGTACTTCGAATATTTACAAGACAGTTTATGGGAAAATTATTACTATGTCAGCAAGCAAAATATCTTCATGTGTGCGTGTGCGTGTGCATGTGCGTGTGTGTGTGTGTGTTTGTGTGTGTGTGAACCATGCTTAGAAGGCATTTATTTTGGTTATAATTTTCATGTTTGCATTTTTAAAATTTGTATAACATATGCTCTTATCATCTAGGTGTTTATGTAGCATGTTGTTAAAGTTTAATACAAACATCAGTCAAAATGCAATCACTTAATTTGATAAAAATATGCATACATATTGCATTATGCATACTTAAGATAACATTCATGTATATCCATAATGCCAAAAAGTAAAAGGTAAATGTTCAATAGTTATTATAATCGGTTAGAAAACTATATACTAAATAAAAGTAGATGAAAAATATGACAAAGGTCTCTATAAGCCATCCTTTCTGTCTATCCTTTTTGTTGTTTATATGCTATGCAAAATTGTATTAACGTCTACGTTTACTTTTGTATATGAACATTTTCTAGAGGCTATTGATTTTTGTATTTTTCCATGTGTAGTGCTATTAAAATGTATTAAACATTCATAGAAACTTTTAGGAATAGCTCCTCATAATGCTGATATTTAGCACACAACTATATGGAATACGGTTCTTTGATGAATATTACTGAAAAGCTAGGCAATTTCTCATTAGACGATTTCAAAGGATACTTAAAATTTGTATTTCAAAGAATGGGTATTCTTGGAAATTGCATTTAATAATGTATTTTGAGAGTTCTAAACAGCAAATTGCCTGTCAGACTTTGTAGTTTCAGAAGTAACAATTTTGAAGTTTCTTACAGTTTAATGCAATTGGTATCCCCATTAACATTTTTAAAGAAAAACTTCTTAAACGGCGCAGTAGATAATGTTTTACAATGTTTTCTTTATCAAAGAATTGTAGTAAGAGGAAAAGTTACCTTCCGACATTGATTCAAATGTTTAATACCATGAATGCCACGTATAAAATTTTTATAGTATGCAATTTCCAGGGCTGGCCAAATAGTTCAATGAATTAAAGTGTCTGCAACCAGATGCAGGGGTTCGATCCCCAGGCCTGCCATACTGGCCCTGCCTTTAGGGCATGCTGAGAACATAATTGAGACTAGGTAGGTGTTGTGCCTCTGTAATCCCATCTCTTGTGAGGCTGTAAACTTCACAAGATGGATCTTTATGAATCTGATCTAGTAGTGAGACCCTGGAGTACTGACCCTTCCCTAACAAATAAAAAAAACATAAAGAATATGTATTCCATGAAATTAAAGCATAAAATATTAACATTATTTAATTCTGACACAATTATGTAAATTATATAGGAATTATTTCCTTCAGCAATGATTAAAATTTATTATCTTTATTTCAAAATTCACCATTTACTATAATTATTTTCCTGGAGCGTTTCAATTAGTGACACATATTTCCAATATGTAATATTTATATACCGCCTGGGGAATTGGTACATATGCATTCAGCTCTGGCTGCTCCTGGAATTTCTTCCCCAGATCAGTTTTCCATTGCAGCAAAGTCTGCCTCCCTGTATCCTACTGACGCTCCTTTTATTTTTTTCTTTAAGTCACTTAGTTATATTTTAGTGATGGGGACAGTGTACTATAAATTGAGTCTAGGGCAGTATGAAACCTGTTGTTCCCTGTTCTTTTGGCTCAGATTGGAACATGAAAATTCCCTGCTCTTTTCACAGATAAAAACTCTAGGATTAATGACCGCATTGACCTCATAGGGCAAGATACGACCTCTTGTCCTTGTCTTTCCAGGATATTTTTGCTCTTTCCAAGCTGTTATAGACAAAATTACTGTTTTTGGAAATACACTGCCTTTCACTCATTGTCCTTGACTTAGAGTTATATCGTGGCCTTTTGTTTCCAGAGGGCAAGTTAACCTCCCAGATCTTTCTTTTGTACCCTTCTACTTTTGTCCCTTACTTATCCTTTTCATTTTTGCTATGTGCTGTAACCTGGGCTGGAGATTGGAATCCACAGGGGACTCATATATGTAGGGTCTCATATAACAAAAATCATAAGGTATTTATTTTTCCAGTCATACTTATTTTACTTAGAATTATAATTTCAAGGCACATTTATTTTACTCAAATGACTGAAATTAAATCATATATATATACATATATATATGTATATGTATATATATACACAAATGAATATATATATACATATATATATATATGTATATATATATGTATATATATATTCATTTGTTGATAGCCATGCAGTATGCAGACTGCTTCCATAATTTAGCTGGGATTATTATTCTGAACTGTATTGTTATACACACGTTTAAGTATGTGTCAATGCTCTATGTCTCAGTTTTGATGTTGTTTGCTTTGATACTTGAACTCCCCACATTGTGCTTGCCAGGCAGGCACTGTGCCAATAAGCTATATCCCTGGACATATGATGTCTTTAACATTTTTGGAGAGATACCCAGAAGATTTTTGAGTGAGTTATAATTTTAACACTTCATGATCAGAGTAAAATAGCTTCAGTTTGAATTCTTCTGACTTTATTTTATATGGTACAGTTAGACTTGGAAAATTAGATTCATTTAAAGAAATATAGATGTCAATTGCCTTTGCTTTTAGAATACATACACATATTTAATATATGGAATGTAGAACAGTATAAAATACAGGAAAATAATGACTTTATGTATATCTTATGATTATTTGTTTAGGGAATACCATATTACCATGACTGTGCAAGGGTTCCTCCTCCACTACAGGCAAACTTTATTATAAAGACATGATACCCCCTCCTCTCAACTTTCTTCTTTTTATTTTTTTAAATTCTGCCTATATAATTTTATAGTTTAAAAATACATTAAGTTTAAGATTAGAAATGGACAATATAGAGTCTAATGAGTCCTAACTTTTGTTGTACTGATAAATCTTCTTTAAACATAACTTAGCGTAAGGAAGTCTCAATCATGAACTAAAGTTAGAGCTGGTCATTTGAAGCATGAGATCCAAGAATTTAGCTTTAAATCTACCAATAATCAAAGTAACTTGTTTTGTTGAGTAAGTAACTAGATCATATAATAGAAAAAAATTGTTCAGATTTATTTGGATTTTTGTTGCCAAAGCCAATACTAGAATTCAAAACATTGAGCTTGAAAATTAAGTATAAATACTTTTATATGATAATACAATGGATAAAAACAGTATGCCAAAGTGAAATGTAATGAGACTAAAAAGCATAGTAGATGGAATACAAACTAAGTTGTTTAAAAAAAAAGACTAAGAAATAATTAAAGTAGTTGAAGTATAGATCTAAATGTATATATGAATTTTCTGATCTCAAATGTATATTAGCAAATACAATGTCTATGCTTACTTTATATTCTATAATGAGCAACTAATGTTTAAGTCAATTTCACAGTGGCCCTGTCCAAATTTTGAGCCCTGTTTACCAGCTATTTCATTTATTAAGAGGGACTAAAGATCTATATATATATATTTTTTTTTTTCTTATTTCAGAACTTTTGTTTGTTTATTTCTATGGCCGGCTCATCAGCCTGCCCTGAGGATAGGGCTGGCGCAGCATGTGATGTAGGGGATCGAATTGTGGTTCTTGCAGCCCTCCAAGCTTTCCTAAGCAGGCACTTTAGACCACTGAGCAATCCTGCCGGGCCCCAAGATCTATATTTTTAAACAGAACTTCTTTTTCTTGTAAAGGAAGCTGCATTTATTTATAACAAGTGGTTAAGAAATTTTTTCTTTTTCTTTTTCTTTTTTTTTTTTTGGATATTCTGAGGGGATTATTCTATTTTATTAACTTTAATGAGAAATAACAATGAGATAGTTTCAAAACAGGGTAGTTGGAAAATTATAATAATTCATACATTATATATTGTTGTCTACATAGTAGTTGTTCAGAGTACAAGATACACACATTATATCTCTTCTAAACACTATTAGTACAAATCTTTCTTGTCATTGAACTAAGAGAAAGTAGCTGACTTTTATGCTAAAGAGGAAAGGGTTCAATGTTGTATAGTGTGTCTAATGCGAGTCACCTAGACAGAAAACATTCTCTCAGGCCCTCACAGAGAGCAAACTGGCCAAGTAATGGCCGCTACTCATCCAGACAGCTGACATTGACCAAAGATCTACAAAATGCTGTACATTGTTTCAAGGAAAATCTGGAGGAGCATATTTTTTATTATTATTTTTGTACCTCATACATTAGGAACTTTATTATTGATCTTGCACTGTATCCATCACTGCTCAAATTTCTGGCACAGTAACTGAGATATAGTAGGCAAACACTGCTTATTTGGCCATGAATTTAACATTTCTTCAATTAAAAATTCTGTGCAAATTTACCAACGTATATCTTGGTTGTGAAATAGTTCAGTGGGTTTTAGTTTGAATTTTTTCCTGTTTTTGTTATTAGAAAGTTACTTCTTCATTGGGAAGGTGATATTTATAAGCCCCGGAAACTGAATTGGCCAGGATCCCAATCTTATAACTTAAACTGCAATGCCTTATTTTTCTTTACTATGTAAGCTTGAAAGCATGTCTCTTATGTGAAATAAATATATTTTCAAAACATATTTCTTAAGAAAAAATAACTTTTAAAAGGCCTATATGCAAGCAAAATTGTGGTGCCAAAGAATAATCATACAATTATTATTCATAAAAGAAATTTGATTCCTGAATCTGGAATTCCTGAACCATTAAAATAAATTATAACTCTACATATGGGATTTGTGATAATAGTTATAATGGATAAGCTTTATTGCCTGACAGCTCCTTTATATTGGCAGAAGAATGCTGTGAGGATCTCATTACATTTTAATTTACTGCTGAAGTAGAGAAAAGTTCAGAGGGGAAGACTAATTAGCAAAATGGCTTCCTATTAATCCATTGAACTAAGCCTGCTACACACATGCATGCTCTTAATATTATAAACATATATTTCATATTGATTGCAGAGAATAAAGCAAAAGAAATGAATAGTATTGCACTTTAAAATAGAAAACAAAATAAAGACAAACCCCAGATAAGCCTTCTGCTATGTCAGCTTCTTCAAGGAGAAAAATAGAGTACCAGTGGACAAATAATTTTAAGTTGTCAACATAGGATCTATAAGCTATTAGGTGAAGACTAGGAGATCAGATGAAAGAGTTAATGGATAACTTTGATTGACCAAATATTTAAGATTCCACAAACTAGAATCCTCTAATCTAAAATCATGTTTTTTTTTCTTTCTTAGGATTCTCTAGTATCATTGACTTTCTCTACCTGTATTTCACTTCATTAAATGATAAAAATCATTAATTTCTCTTCACCTTTCTCTTTACCCTTCCCTTATTCTCCCTCCTGACTTTTGTTTGCTATCGTTCTCTATTTTCTGAGACTATGAGATACCTTCCCAAATAATTAAAATTTTAGTCATCATTTGTGAAGTAACATGGACCTAAGAAGTTTATCTCAATGAGTATTGTTAAATTGACGCCTTGTCATGAATTTTTGGAATATACCTTGACGCAGTAGACCAACTTTAAGTGCCTATTTAATATATAGAAGAAATTAAACACAAAATTATTAGTCATAAGTCACAAATCAAAAAATTTTATAACTGATCAATAAATTCAGGTACTTGATAACTCATGTTAAAGTATCTTTGCAAGCAGGGAATAGTAGCATATGCTTTTGATCCTAGCACTTGGGAGGCAGGAGGATTGCTGCAATTTTGAGCTCAGCATAGACTACATAAGGAGTAGAAGGCCAAACTAAACTTCATACTAAGATCCTATCTTCACAAAGAAAATGTATCTTTGGAGACGATAAAAGGCAAACTTACACATTTAGCATAATGTTCTATGGTTCCATCTTTTCTTTCATATGTGACAGATTTGCTTTGCGAACCCACATGACATCCCATTATCTTTATCAACAGTAATTTGAATATGCTTCTATCCATTGATGTATACTTAGCTTGCTTCCATATCTTGACTATTGAATAATGCTGTGATAAATATTCAGATATGTCTTCAAGATACAATTTTCAAGATCTTTATAGATACATGCCAAACACAAAAAGACAAATCTTATATGACCTTCTTCCACATACAGCCTAAAATGTCAGTTTCATAAAGCAGAAGGACATTGACCAGAGAATACACTATTTCAGATAGAATGGTGAAGTAACTTTTAGTGATCTATTGCACTACATGGTGATGACAGCTAATAATAATATTTATTTCAAAATTGTTAAAGTGGCTATTGATTTGTCTCATTACAAAAAATGATAAGGTAATGACAGATATGTAACTTATCTTGGTGAGAATATTTCATGAAATTTACAAAGATTACAGTTAACATGAAAAAATACATAATTAATGATTGATTAGAAACATAAACATTTTAAAACATGATTCTTAATGTAAAAGCTCTCAAAAGTCTGCTCATTCTCTTGAATTTTTTCTATTTTTTCTGTCTCTCAGTCTCTCTCTCTCTCTCTCTCTCTCTCTCTTTCTCTCTCTCTCTCTCTCTCTCTCTCTCTCTTTCACCTTTGTACAGGGTCTCACTATGCAGCTCAGACTCATAGTGATCCTGCTGTTTTCAGCATCCCCAGTACCATGTCCAGACTTGGTGGCAGGCTCAGCATGCCCAGGTGCAGTGCCAATGCAAATTGAGGTGCTGGGGATCAATCCCCGGTTGCTGTGATTGCCTAAGCAGGGACATTTTCTATTTCTTTTGTTTACAATTCAGCTTTTCATGATATAAAAGTACTGTATACGATGACGTTCTTGAATCTAAAACATTTATAATTATAGCTGTGGTGAAATTCATTTCTGATAGTGCTTTTATGATGATAAAGACACTTTTCTTGAACATAGAGCTAAGTGTCATTTTGTTATCCTAAAACTGGAGATGGCCAGTTTTTCCACATTTTAACTTACATAGTCATGAAAATAGTTGTCCACTTAACACTTAGAGTTTAGTTTATCTTACAGTCATTTGAATGATCTCTGATGAAGGAGCGTTATTTGACACCAGTTTTGTAGTTACTACTGCTTTAAAAATTGTCTTATCCCTAAACTTTTGATTAGGGCTTCTTTTAGTACTGTTTTTCTGTTTTATTTATTTTTAACCTATAGTTTAGCCCTCAAGGAAATGCAGTCTCTTGCTGTTTACTTCTCATTATCCCTGTAGTTTCAATTATATATGTGATTCTTTGCTTTATTTTAAAACAATTGTGCATTGCTGATGAGCCCTGAAGTCATCAAGGGTGACTGATATCAATAGTCTAGGTATGATTATTTTTATCCATAAAGCAATTTACCTCCCATATGATGAAAGGTACTAAAGTGAAATCTGTCTGCTATTGCACCTTAGGGGTGTAATCCAGGGGGTTCGATCATAGCCTACCAATTAAGTGAGCTACATCAGGCTGCTCTGGGTTTCAGGAAGGAGTAGAGTGTTTGCCGATTTTTGAACTCCTACAAAAGCATCAGGATATAGCACAGCTAATTCATTTGATAGCACAGCTATGTACATAACCCCCTATGTCTTAGTATCTGCTTTGAGGCTTTGCTCTTAGATTTAATTTTCTTGTAAGTCATTATAGCCATTATTGTTCATTTTATCCATGGCAAGATATGCATTACTAGTTCCCAGGGTACTGATGATCTCTTCTAGATTGTATTTTATCTCATGGAAAATTACAAGAGTTATAAAAGAAAAGTGGGACTAGCTTTAATGTTTGCTTTATTTACAGTTTAAGTTATATACTCTCAGTGTAATATAGCTCTGGCCCATATCAAAATTTATCAGTTACCCCTGCCACCTCCATGTTGGAATCTTTTAAGTTCTCCTTTTAGTGTTTTATGGCCAAAATGCCAAGGTTTCTCCTACTGCCTCAGACACACCTGGACTCTGACTCTGACTCCCTGACAGTAGAAGAATATATCTGTTTGGAATGGGCGTGTCTGACTAGCTGTAGTCCCAGAAATATTGTCAGAAAATCATCATGCAAAACAGAAGGTTCCATGTCAAACACATGACCCTGACCAACCTTGAAACCTTGCATTCCAGGTGTATCATCGCAGAGTACTGAAATCTACTCCATATTGAGAGAAATTATTATTTCTGAAAACACCACAATATTGCAGTTCTTTTCTGTTCTGAGAGCATTCCACTATGCTGAATTGAAACAGATCTATACAGTATTTGTTCCATTTTACTCCTTAGTATTTTTCGTAGTATTATATAGTTGACTCACTTGCTTGGTCATTTTCATGTAGCTCATAAAACAAAGCAAAATAGCTCTGCATAAAATAATTTCAGTAGTGTTTATTTGTTGCTATGGACTGCATGTTTGTAGGTACTCCCAAACTCATATGTTGAACTTAACCCTGGATATAATAATATCTGTGGAAAGACATTTGATAGGTAATTGTGTTAAGATGAGAAAATACAATTGGCCTCTTGTCTAATGGCACAAAAAGTTTAGTTTTGGTGAACTCGTTGTTTTATTCTTTGAATATGAAAAACATATTTAAAAACTCATGTTTGAAGATTAATTACAGTAGTGGTTAAACAAAAAAAATGAAGATTCACCCTAATTAGACTTTACTATGTAATAACAACACTATTTGTGATACAAACTTAATCACATATGAGGACCTCTTATTTCCTGTAGTACTGGGCACTGAACTCAAGGCCTTAATACTGAAGTACACACTTGATGCTTTTTATTTTATTTTTTTAAATTTTGAGAAGGATTCTCATCAACTTTATAAGTTGCACAAATTGGAATTAAACTTGTGATCTTTGGGCTGGGGTTGTAACTCAGCATAATAAGTGTCTGCCTGGAAAGTGCAAGGTCCTGAGTTTAATCCCCAGTTACACACACAAACACACACACACAAAATTTTCTGATCCTCATGCTTCTGTATCCCAGAGGGCTGGAATTAGAAGTGTACTGTAGGAGTACCTGAGCTAGAGATTGATCACACATTTGGAGACAGAGCAAAGAAGCCCTGAAAACAAAACCAGAGGTGAGCCATGTAAACAGGTAGTTGGGACTCAAGCAATCAATCCCACAGTGTCTGGCCTTAGTCCTCCTTGTTAGCAGCAGCACAGATAGCTCTGAGATTGTTTCATTTTCATTGTTCATAGAATAACTCTGAGACCTTGCACTTTTGACCCCCATAGTGCAATCCTCCCCATTTTTACTGTATATAAATAAAGATGCAGACTATGCTGTATTGTCACCACCTCTCCATCAGAGAGATCAAATCCCATGATGTGCTCCCAGATTTCTTTTTATTATGTGTCTAGTTTTTTATTAATCTCATGTAGCTTCATCTCAAGACCACACTGGCTGCTCGAGTGGGCAGTGTGCACCACATCATTACATATCCAAGTATCTAAGAGATGCTAAAGTCTTTATAATGATAAAGCACTCATCGAGGAGGAAAAAGGCCATTTTCTCATCCCAAGGAGTGTTTTCCACAGAAGATATTTTATACATGTCATGTAAATATATGTTTAGCCAAAGTCAGAGGATGCAGGGCACATTATGTCTTATTTTCTCATTGCTTGACCAAAATATCCAACACACACAAGTTAAAGAAGGAAATTTTATTTTAGCTTATGCTCTTAGAGGGTATATTCTATATTTGGCTGATTTCAAAGCAGTGTTACATGGCAGAAAAGGACAGTCCATGGCAGGGCAGGAAGGAAGCATCAAGCTGTGAACCTCCGTTTCTCTTTTATTTCATCCAGGATATAAACATATTGGCTTACATCACACAAGGTGGAGCTTCCATATTATCCACATTTATAACTGTGCTAAATTAATCAGTGGGCTAATCTAGTTATCACACACCCTTAATCCCTATTAGCAAATCCATGATCCAGCCACTTACAAAACCACTACACTTGTGTGCATGAGACTTTATGTGGAAATCTACATTCGTTATATCATATTATACCCCTAATTCTGTAAGGATGTAAGTGAAGTCCAAGAGAAATTAAGTAAAATGTTGAAGAGTACACATGTAGGAACTACAGTGTAATCCGGTTCTAAATATAAGCATTTAGTGTAATAAAGCACACAGAGAAATTCAGGCTATTTTAAGATTGCCAAAGGTTATATGAAATGTCAGAAAACTGTCTAACAAACTGAATAATCAAAAAATAATCCTATACTGATGTACTGGACAACTGCTTACACTGAATATAATTTCATTAATCATTCCACAATTAGAGTAAACAAAATGTAGTAGTTAATGTACTATTTTAATGTTTATTTCACCACTCCTATAAAATATTTAGTTTCATTCATTTATTCTACCACTGCTTATACTTCTTAGTGATAAAACATTTATTTCTAACTTTCCAGAGAGCAGTGTTTAATATAGGCATGCAATCACCCTCATGGGTCACATATAGGAGTCTCAAGTTGTTAAATCTTCTTATCCCTTTGAGTTGGATGTCACACTTCGATGTGCATAGAAATACATGCATTGTGACTAGTAATGAAGAATGTGCTAAATGCTCAGCCATGAGCTTGGAGACAATGCCTATAAATACACAGAGTCTAAAGAATGGGTTTTCACAAATAATATTTGATATGTTTCCAAAGAAAGACGCAGAAGAAAGACTCCAATAACACTGCATGTCCACAACAAGCAATGATCTAGTCTACTTATTTTTAACTGTGGATGCATATTAATGTCACCTGAGGTGATCTGAAAAGCTGCCTTTTTTCCAGGTCATACCCCTAGCCAATTAAATTGGGATCTTTTATGTGGAGTTCGCTGGAGTATATATTAAAAAGTGATTCAGATGATGTTAATTGCAGCCAAGACTGAAATGTTATCTAAAAAGATGAATATTCAGTATTGCTGCCAGTGCTTGAGGGAAGTTGCTAAGTGTTGTGAGAGTTTTATGTATTCTAGACACTGCCAGAAATGTTTGAAACTAGATTAGAATTGTGAGGGTTTAGAGATAGCCAAAGACCAAGTCGTGTGCAAATTGTATGTAATGTTGGTGGTGTTGCACATGTTTAGTGTCGCCAGCTCTGTAGCAGCTCTCTGCTGTTCAGAAAACCGTTTCAAGTATGCTTTTTAATGATTTCCAGGCTATCAATTAATAAATTTAATAATTGACATATAACGGCCCTATGGATTTCTCTCCTATGACACATGTCTGTAATAACCATGCATATATACACACAATGTTCTTCACAATATGACTCAAATAAATAAAATTCAGGACACTAAGTCTGAGAAGAGGAAACTCAATTATTAATCACTGGAAGAAATATTTTAAAAGCCTCAAATCAGACACTGCTTATAACTACTTTAGTTTCATGCTGAACATTTCACAATTGTCTTGGTTTTCTGTTATTCCTAATTCTTCATGATCATTAAAATATACCTATATTCTTCATGTACTCATTTTTTTGTTGTTGTTGTTCTGGCTGCGTCAATGTGTCTTATGGGCGAGTTGGGGGATTGAACTGGCATCCCCTGTGGCTCACAGGGATTGCCTGCCCAGGCACATAAACCACTGAACTAACCTGCAAGCCCCTTGACACTCATTTTATACTTCTTTTTATATTTTTAATTGGCTGTCCAATTAAAAGCCCAGAAGTTTTCTGTTTCAACTTTATTGATTAGAACAGAGATAGAGAGAAACAGAGAGGGGCTGATTTTCTCAATTCTATCAGACTGTCTCCACCAGTCTTCCCCTTTACAATATTTGATTCTTGTGAAAACTATTAAACAGAAAAATAGAATAAGATAAATAAAATATTTTTAAAAATAACTTTCAATTTGTACTCTTTCCAGAAGATGTAGGTTTAAATTCAAATTATTCTAATGTTGCTCCTCAATATTAATATATGTAATGCTGTTCCCACTCAATCTCTCTCCTATTCTCCAGTATATTATACATTTGAGGACACTGAGAAGGAAAAAGATCTATTTTTCATTACTTATATGTTAGGTACGTAAATGGGCGTATATTCACTATAAATTAATTTTGCTATCAAAACTTAGATGTCAAACAAATACAAATGTGGCTCTTATTGTTGACATCTATACTCTAGATCAACAACATCCAATAGAAATATAATGTGTGTGAAATCTGTGATGTAAAATTTCCTTTTTATATTTGTAATATTATATGTTTACAGAATATAATGATTACTTTCTTTGTGAGGGATTGGATCATCCCACAATATACTTAGAGAAATGTTAAAAAGGATAAGAAAGCAAGGAAAGTTCAACCAACAGCTACTAGATAATTTCATAGAAACCTAAGGCTCTCTAGAGTGAAAAGGAAACTAAAGGGTACAACATACATGGAATCACATTTTTTGACAAAAAATATAGCAGAAAACTTTCCATGGGGAAATACTGCAACATATAGGTAAGCAGGCGTTTAGAATGCCAACTAAATACAATGACAAGTGTCCCAAGCATGCATGATAGACAAAATCCCAGAAATCCAACACGAAGACAAAAATGTTGCAATTGTGTCATAGCCTCATCAACTATCTAAAACCTTTCGTAAAATGAGTACAATAATTTTGAAGGATTTTCGATTATTAGTAAGACTCTAGGAAGTGTTGAATTTCTGTATTATCATGTGCCCATAGTGTGTCTGAATTCAGATGTCCTATGTTAATGGGATAAAGTAACTTTGTGCCTTACCAAAACAATTACATTGTGGAAGGCAAAATATTTGACAAGGCGTGGTTTTCAAATTTAAATTAAATTCAATTAAAATTACACTCTTTCAATCATGCCAATAGCACGACACAAGCTTGGTAGCTGTGTGTGGCCTGTGGCTATCTCACTGGGCAGCATAGCTCCAGAGTCCTTGAATTCCCGAACAATGCAATAGATGTTCAGCGTTTTCATTATCATAACAAAAGAAAAGTGCCTGTAAAGTTTATTTGAGCAGTCCCCTTTGCTATAATTTTGTGCTGTAGTTGGGTTAACAAACCCTGGAACCAGATATCTCATATTTTTATTGATGTGTGTTTGCAGTACATAATAATTACAATTATTGAGTAGAATTGGCATATGTACATAATATTTGTTCTTTTTTCCCCATTTCTTTTGTCTTGCTTCTTCTCTACTCTTCTTCTCTTGCTTGCTTCTACCAATTCTTAGTTCTTCCGAATCTCAGTCTCCTTCCCATTTACTGAAGTTCTATGTTCATCATTTTTGATATATTAATGGTATGGCTTGCTGGGGATAATGCATACCTGTGCTTCATAGTTATAGGCGTGACAGCAGACTTACCTTTTCTAATCCAGGTGAAGTATTAATTCTTGTACAGACTCAGAGTTTGAGGTTAAGTTTGTTACCAAAATCTTCCTTTTTTTTTTTTTCCAATTCTTTTATTGTTTAAATTTAACAATGGTTATATTACATATTTTCATCATCGGATCAGTTTAGATTAATACATATAGGTATATAAGATTGATCAAACAACTAAACATTAAACTTTCTAAATCCACATTACTTTTTTTTTTCTTTTCCCCCTTTTTTTCTTTGAAAGTTGACATATTACATATTG